>OX359245.1:9627385-9718639 GCA_947179485.1 Allacma fusca | reverse complement strand
GAAAAATACCTTCCCTGCCACAAAATTCAAAATTTCATGAAATTTCGAAAAAACTTCGAATTGATGTAAAACCCTGTTTTAACCACAGGAACATAAGAGTTGATCGCGAAGGTCGTAAAAAATACCTTCCCCGCCTCGAAATTTCACCAAATTTTTTAATTCTACTCTGGTTTGGATAATGACGCAGTACCTAAGGTTAACTTCGAAAATCCTTTCCAAAGTATAACCATGTGTAAGAATACAGATTTGTTGCATTTGTGACACTACGGAATAATAAGTGTGTAACTTTTTCATACTCGCTTCGCTCTCCAAGCAACAGCCCCGCGGTTACAAGCCCTTTGGGCAACAAAATTTAAAACGATAAATTTTTACAAAAGCGCTTCGCTTTAATAATGTAATTATATTAACACGTACATACGCGCTAAAGCACGTGCAGCGCTGATTGTACATATAATTATGTATAGTGACATGTCTTAACGTTGGTTTGGATTTTATTCGAGTTGCAAAAATGGATTTTTCTTATGGGATTTAACATGCAAAAATTCAAGCTAGGAAGGGTCCCCCCTGTCAAACTTTCAAAAAAAATCAAACTTTCAGATGTCCTACTGCCCGAACCCAGAGGAGGTGGCACGAAGTTTGTGGTTTGTGAGAACACTATTAGTAGTGTCTACAATTCCACCAATTTTCATTTAGTTCTGGAGTTTACATCGGAAGACTTTGCTTGTCAGTATATGCAAAAGTACAAATTGTAATAATTAGAACAACGAATTATATGATTTTTGCGTCATATGCTCAAAGTATTTATTTCCTGGACAATTAAACGCAATGTTTCGAGGATAACTTCAAACTCGTTTTCTACTTCAAATATGGAGGGCCTGCTTAAACTCATATACAACATTTTATTGGAGTAATCCTTGCTTTTATTTTCTCACAGGGGCTCAATTTTTTCCGAGATTCAAGAGCCTTGTCCTGCAGACTTTCTCCCGTAGAGTTCTGAACCTAGAATTTTTAAATCAAGCCAATTCTGAAATTTCGGTTTCAACATGACATTAAATTCTGTCTCCGGCGTCTGTAGAAACAATCGTTAAAAAGTTACGGGAAAACCTATTATTCAAATTGCGCGTTTACCAGGGGGGATGCCACATTTGTGGTGCCATCTGTTCGAAATGGTTCAAGAGGCAACCAGTTGTGATGGTAAATTCAAAACCCTTAAAGTTACGCCAAAATATTGAGTAAGACGGCAGTAGAAAAAAATTGTGCTGGTCTGATTACATCACGCCAGTTAATCATTTTGTATGTCCTGGTGCATTGTTCAATTAAGGAAATTGGCACATTTTGGGGGACATCGTTTTGAAAATTTATTTGAAGAAAATATTTTAGATGCATGTACATGACGTTAGTTGATACTTACACTGATGATTTCAACATATAATTTCGATATGCTTAAAAATTAACTGTTCGGATAATTAGTTTGGAAATTCTGTACTTGTTCGTATGTACAGGGTTCGTCGGAACGTTTGTATGGATTCTGTACGGATTTTGTAAGGATGTTTTATGGGTGTTTGGGCTATCCTGGGATTGAACAAAATCTTTACAATCCTATCCTTGTTAATGCAGAAGTTCCGAGAAAAATACCACATGTACGTCCTGCTTCAGCTTTTGTAGTCGAAAATTTTAGTTCACTTGTGATGTATCAAATTTGTTCCCAGGTTTTGACAAATTTGTTTCACCCCGCTCGGTCAGAAACACTGGATGCAGATGGGATTGTTTTGGAGCAAAGTCAAACATTTTTTGGGAAATTCAAACTTCAAAAGTTATAAATTGTTCAATCGACATTTCTCAAAAAAGTCCTACATTTGTTCGGTTCCATTCCCTTATAAGCCCTTCATTCACAATATCTGAGTAAGCGAGAAGAGAATGTTTTATTAAAATCTGGGAAACGATTTGCTAAAACTTGGGGAATTGTATATTTTCTATAAATAAATGTTTCAAATTTTACATGAATACTTATATATATATATAATTATTATATGCACATAATCTATTCGTCCATGTTTGTAATACTGAAATAAACAAATATGGAAAAAATATGAAGATTCAGATGATGGACGTCTGTAATTAAAGGTTAGGGTATAAATGTTAAGTTTAGACGCCACTTGAAATACCACTTAGAGAATGCATAATCAGAAGTGTCAGGTGAGCACGATTTTTTCTATCAATAGAAATACACTGGTGTATTGAGTGCATTTACTTTGTATTCTAAAATTTGAAAGGTGTCCTTAGCAAGGAAATAAAATCACTGACCATGCTCAACAAAATAAAGAAAATTTGCTTTTTCATTACAATTCAATGACAGTCATTTAAACAGCTGCACAGAAAGGTACGCTGTTCAAAAGATAGAGCTTGAATGTTACTTCATGAGTGTACATCAAACTGTCTGCTCTGTAATTATTCTTGTAATAATTTTTAAAATTTTCATTAGATGAAATAGCAGGGTTATGTGAATTGAGACTTTAAGTTACACTGATACCCTCTTGCAGTGCCTGTCATGGGAACAGAAAAGTCGTCCCCGTTCCCATTCCCGTTCCCACAGTTCGGGTTTGGGTACAAGGCAGAACCCAATTCCCAAATTGCACCCGAAATCTTGTGAACAAAATGGCGCACCCAGACTCGAAATTTTTAAAATTATAGCACCCAAACCCGTTCCCGTTCCCAAAAATTAATTTTGGGTGCACCCAAACCCGTACCCAAACCCCTGGGACCCGTTCCCGTACCCGAAACGGAAGTTCATTTATTCAAGGATAAAAGTTATACATTATATATACTTATTGTTTCAATTTTTGCTAACAATGGCTACACACAATTGCACTCATTCTATTTGTTATATTTCATTTTACTTAGGTAATTAATTTTGTAATTTTTAAGTCACCTTACAACTGCTAAGAACAACGTACGCATACAATTAATTTTTATTGACACATTTCATCATTCGACGTGGAATGATCTGTTCAAACAAAGAGCGTTTGCCTCTAAACTACAATAACGACACAAAAATAGTCGGTCACACCACGCCAAAACAAATCAATCTTGTAATTATCGCTACGCTCGCAAGATTGCTCTGTACACGGGTACGCATGAACAGAAACGGGTTTTTGAGCATACCGTTCCCGTTCCTGTTGGGTACAGATCCCATTCAGCCTGTATTGCACCCGTTACCATATGGGTTCCTGTTCCCACATACTATAATGGGAAAGGTTGGTTCCCAAACCTGTAACCACACTTTTGGGTGAAAACATTATGCACCCATATGATACCCGTTCCCGTTCCTGCACCCAAACCCCCGGGTGTGACCCGTTCCCATGACAGGCACTGCCCTCTTGTAATAATCCAGTTTGAACCGGGTAGTGTATGATTATGCTTAGATATATTTTCGGAAAATAATACTGTCGTCTTCCACATCACTATAGATAGCACTGAAAAATATGTCCGCACTCTCGACATTGTAGTAATGTAGTGAGGCCCCTGCATGTCAGTGTGGTTTGATCCTGCTGACACCAAAAACGCAATCTGAGTTTTTACGCGGATATTTCTAATAAATAACAATCTAATCCCGTCAGTTTTTAGAAATTTGTCACTTTGTTCTTTGGAAAATTGTTACCGTACGAATACAGAAAGTGTTTTTTAAAAAGAAATTGTTTCAAGAGAACAGTATTATTTTGGATGAAAAAAAATATTTATCTTATGTATGTAATTTAATCCTTAAATCTGGGAATTTGTCACTATTGTTTTCAAAACAACGCGCGAATATTCTTTAATTGGAAATCGACTCTTGGAACACACTCAGGTGTACCCGATCGCAGGGCAACATGAACAGGAGTGGGAACAAGAATAGAGATTTTCAATTTATTCCCGTTCTTATCTTGAACGGGTGCGGTCTACGCATGATCCCGTTCCCATACCTGTTGTTCCAGGGATCGAGTGGGTACTTCTACCAGCTTCTAGGAACACACTCAAAATTGATCTTGGAAGACTTAATTTATATTAAAAATAAGTATTTATGTAAATAATTGAATTTGCATATTCCATTGTATTCTTTTTTTTCTACAATTTCTACCCACATATCCTTGACTTAAAGATAATAATGTTAGAACTCCTTTTTCAGTACAATTGAAGTATTTCCTAGAATAATAATTCTACAAATTTAATATAATAAATATTGAAATAAATATTATTAGTTTACTCTTTTGTTGCAAGTTTTACTCTTGAGAAAATGATTGCTCGAATTAATGTTTCTTCAAATAGGACTAACAAAGGGAAACTAACCCCTATGTTTTTCAGATATTTTTTGTATGCAGAAAATTATATATGGGTCATCCATGATCTTAAATATTAAGTACCATTTTGAAACCCTCATCAGTATTCCATTTTATTGTCGAAAAACCAACACTACTGCTATAATCATTGTTGCATCCTTTCAAAGTATGGCATTTTAGTGTTGATATTCGTCTACTCGGTACATAATCTCTGAAGAATTAAATAATTAGTTATTACGCTGTTACGTTTGCTATAGGGGTGCGTTTAGCCTAAGGTTCCTCAACGGATAGGATATATCCGCATATCCGCGGTTAGTATAAATTTCGGATAGAATAGTTAATGATTTTATCCTATCCGCATTTATCCTCTCGGATCGGATAGGCACACTCTATTCGTTCAAGTAATGCGGATAGGATAGGATACATATGTAGAATTATCCGCACGGATAAGATAACAAAATATTCAGTTTCAGATAAGCCGTCGAATAACTGCGGTTATCCGCCGATAGTTCCACCTGCCATCTGTTTCTTACCGGCCTAAACAATTTTGATTGTAAACTTACAATTAGAATAAAGTTAATGAGAAGACGATGAAAATACTTTTTCTATTTAAACAAGTGCAAAAAAGTGCAATTTTTTGCTACTTGAAGTTACCTATCGAAATCATTTCCAGTATTAAGGAAAATAACTGTCATACAATATTATCAAATCCAAACTTGAGTTTCAAAATGTCAACCAACAATTCAGTGGCCACGGAAATAATCTGAATTAGAATATGAATTACGATTCGCAGTTGATGTTCCTCCTATTAATGATAATTGTACATTTCATGTTACTAAGGGAAGAATGAGTATTTTAGTCAAGTAAGTGGTAGCTAGGTGTTCTATGTAATCCTTTATTGACTCTCCATATAAACTAGAGTGTTTTTATGAGTTTGTATTTTAAAAAATATTTTTTTATGAATTTTAGAATGCAAGAGGCATTTCATAGTTAGAACTGTATATCCGCGGATGACTTCGGATATCTGCGGATAGGATCGGATATGGTGTCACAATTATCTGTAGGATACGGATACAAATTATATTCGATCCGAAATTTTCGGGTAGGATTCGGATAACAAGAAATTTATATCCGATCCGAAATTTTCGAATAGGATTCGGATAACAAGAAATTTATATCTGAAATTAGCGGATAGGATAGGATTAGATTTTAATTTATCCGAGAATTTCCGGATAGGATAGGATACGGATAGGATAAGCCATTTATCCTATCCGTGAGGAACCTTAGTTTAGCCGCCCTGCACATTGTTTTTATCTGCAAAACGAAGGGTTTGGTATTTACACAAATTTTGATAATGATTTTTACAACACCTAAGTACAACACGACCTGGACCCGGGAACGGGACCGGGACCACCAGCTGTGGGAACGTGAACGGGTCCAGAACATTTTTAATTTCTGGGTGCGGGAACAGGAACAGGTCCGGGTACGAATTTTTATTAAATTCATGGGAACGAGTACCTAAAATACTGTTCCCACTATCACGGGAACTGGTCCGGGTACGGGAACACTTAAGGGGAGTACCCACTGAGTGGGGACAGGAACGGGAGAGGGAACAAACTTTTTGTACCCATGACGACCACCGCTTGGGGGCAACTAGTAGTACAATACAGTACCTGAAATTACAGACTGTTCTAAATAAAAATCTGAATAATGTTCTTACTTGCTTGGTTTTTCTGGAACATCCTGTGTTTTACTATAATCCAAAAACGGTTTTAAACGTTTTTCAATAAAAACCCCGATTTGTTATGCCCCAAAAGGTACCGTTTATAAAACAGAACTTCCACGCCAGTTCGTATATTTTGACTGAAATTATATACTGTATAAAAAATATCGTGTCGGCTCTTCTGTACCATATCTGGCATTAGCCCTGGAAGTCTTCAAAATGAATTTGCAGGTTTTTAAAACTTGTTACACCATAAAATTGTTACTTTTGTTTTCAAATTAATTTGTTTTAAAGATTATTTTTAACGACATTTGATAAAGAAAATCCAAGGATCACATGTGTTTGAGCTTAGTTGTACTTCATTTGACCCCATTTGTTTATATCTTGCCAATGATAATCAAGAATCTGACCTTACCTCATGGGTTTATTTCTATTTAATGAAATTTCATAAACAAAAACTTGTGCCATTTAATGGAAAGGAATTTAACATTGAAGTCATCGAGATTGTCCAACTATTTTTAACCAATGGAGGTATAAGTTAATATTTTAGAAAACTAAATGAATGCTTGTATCAGGTTAGGCCTGGTTCTGTTCTATGTGCAGGTTGCTATATTTTTCACTCATGATGTATTTTCTGATGTTTCCCTTTCAATAGGTTGAAACAACTATCTTACTTGATGAAAGACAAAGTAACATACTAGGGGATATAAAACCAGTGGCGTTGAATCTAATAAAATATATTTCGGAAATTCTTACCACCGTACTTTTCATTTCTAGTGTAATGTTTTGTTTGGGTCTGGAGCAAATTTCTGCTTTTGAATCAGGTGTTATGGTACTTTCCAAAACCTCCCAAAAATTTGGTCTAACCGGGACATACACTGAGTGCTCAGGAAGATAAGCATATGTTGAAGCTTAATTATTATTACCTACAATTTAATTTTTTTTAATTGTTTGGTGACATTGGTTCCACAAATACTGTATTATTCTCTTAAGGTTTTTAAATATCGTATGTAATGATGTTTAGACATATGATGATATCAAAATTTCAGTCAGGGTTTTATTTCATATTATACAGGAATTAAATTGTTTTTGAATGAATACGCCAAGACTGAGAAATAACGTCCTTGTCAAATGTTTTTCATATAATTTTCAATTGTACTCAAAATGAGTCTTTTAAAACTGAAAAACGAAAGCCAACGTTCAGATTGTGGGAATATCTTTTTGAATATCCCGCCAAAATTCATCTACAGCATGACATTTGTTGAAAATTAGCTGTTAACCAAATACACGTTCTCTCAGGGCAGCCATCTCACGGTTGATTTCTTCTCGACGAAAAAGAGATATTTTGGTGAAATAATATCGGTAAATTTGATAACCCGTCTCAAATTTCCACTACGTTTTCGAGATTTCGGTCAAAGCGATTTTATAAGAATTAATTTTTTTAGTAAGACATTATTTACCGACATGCGCCATCCGGGTGAAAATGTCCTGTTATTTTTCGAATTTTACAATCGCTCCCAAAGTGTCTTTTCTCGAAATTTGAGACCAATTGCGAAGAGTAGGATTTTTAAAAATTATTCAACAACTTCATTGAAACACAATTTGTTCTGAGGGGGGAGTACGAAATGTCTCGTAATTTCTTCTTGACAAAATAAAATGTGGAAACTTTGGTCCAAAAATTAATAAATTTGAGAATCCCGTGAAATTTTCGACCAGCATTTTGAAAATCCTTAAACTAATATAATGATCTGCGTCGGGATCACTAAGTCGATTAAAACGAGTTAGTGCACGTATACGTTAATATTACGCTAAGCACGTACATATATCAGAAAATCGCAGAGGTGATACGAATTGACAGGTCAAAATTAAGGTCGCGCTCCAAATTGTGAAATTGTGAAGGGTAATTTAATTTAAATATATATTCCGGGTTACCATGTTGGCTCGAAAGAGGTATTGCGCTTGATTCTATCGTTAGTACTACTGGAATTGTATAGAGTTTCATACACTAGCCAAAACTTATAATGGCAGGGAATTATGGGAAAAATTTTGAACAAGAGTAAAGATGAATTTGAAATTTTCTAATTAAAGATGTATTTTAAAACCGTGTGTTCCGAGGAGGTGGGACAAGTCTCAGTTAATTTCTTAATTTAATTTAAAGAGAACGCGACTTTAAATTTTATTTTTCCTGGCCCCTGTCATCTGAAATCTTGAACCAGATCAGTGAAGTAACTTTCAGAAAAACTGTAATTAAATTTCCTACAAACTGGGGGAGTGCACTTAAACCAGGTAACGAGGTATTTTTTTAGGATTTAGCCAACGATTTGTTGCCTAGAACAGTGGGTGATGATACAATCATAGCAGCAGCAGTTCCAATGAACGACAATAGTTTATTCTGGACTAGCAACAGGACAATTGTCAAAACAGTAATAATAACTGCAAAAACCTGGATTACTCATTTCCGGTTTTACGCATTAACCCTATTTTTATTCAAAGCGTAAAGTATAAAAGCAATAATTATTTATAATTTAAATAATTAAATTTCAAAAATTATAAATTTAGACCCCAGTTGAGATTTATTTGCGGAAGAGTGGCACTTGAAAGGAAGTGTAGCTGTAAATATGGAATATTCAACGGCTCTTTTCATTTTCGGGTTAAAAACAAAATTGAGCAGTGTTCTTTTCGGCAAATTTGTTTTCAAGATACTTTTTCATGATTTTTTTTATCTCAATGACATTCGCGTTTTTTAAAAAAATTAATTATTTCAGATTCATCATTTTGAATACAATTACGGGTTTGTATTGTTAAAAATTATAAAAATAAACAATTTAAAGATCATCCAACTGCAAGAAAATTGCGAAAGTAATGCTAACAAAAAGTGAAATAGCTAATGCCGAGTATTTTCTTAAATCACGACTTTCCCGTCGTTTTAAAGAGAGCGTTCATCAGCGTTTCCATGCGCTGATGAAATAACACAGTACTTTTAAGCTTCCTATTCTTTCCCCGCAAACTATTTACTTTGGAGTTTGAAAGCAATCAGTGAGTATTCACAAGGAACTAATATTACCCGGTGGCTCAAATTACAAATATCTTTGAATTGTCAAATCTTAACAATTGATTTCTCTCTCTCTTGAGAAGTGGCAAGTGTGTAATGGAATTTTTTGAAATGAGCTTAACATAATACAATTCTGATTCTGTTCAGTGAGAGTTGAAAAGGAGACGTTGAGATGAAATAGATTCCACGCCATTTATTTATTGGGGCCAACTTGTTGCGTGAATGTTGAGCCATAGATCAACATTATGTTTGTGGGTGTTTGTCGGAATTGGGATTATTAGAATCGGTATTTCTTTTATATATTTTGGTATTCTTGCATTTCAGTAAATTTTTGTTTCCTTTAAATTTACAAATCATAAAGTCATTGCAATCATTGTGAGCAGTACGTAGTTCTAGGAATGCTTCGGTATATATCAATTCAATATCATGATCAACATAACCAGCCCAAAATATCAACATCGAGGATACATGATGCAAGCAAAATTCAGTCCCTTACGCAGGAATGTCCTAGCTTATTCTGGAACATATTTATTGATCTGGCATAAATTAGGTCATTTCCTAATAGTGCCTCTCATTGGTACATGTATAACCGGGTATATTTGTACAGGTGCAGGTCCAGGTGCAAAATGGGTACATAAATGTTGTACTAAAATTTTTGGGAACATTTTGGCTATACGCATTTTATAATCTCAAAGTTGGGTACAGGGTCGAGGGTCACGTTTGATTTCAGTAATTATGTACAAGAGTTAAATTACTTGTGAATAAACCCGTTAAGACGGAGATAGGAGGATATCTGGGTGAACAATTCATCCAAATATTCACAATCGTACTCAAAATCAAGTTTTTAAAGCTGTAAAGCAAGCACTTGGTTGCTCTCGTTCAGATTATTGTGAGAATATTCGTCGAGACGTTCATATTTTTGAATATCCCGCCAACCGAAATTGCTTTACTGCAGTAACTATTAAATTTTTGAAAAGTAGTTCTTCACTGATCACACCTACCCTGAGGGTGGTCACCGATGACTTCTGGTCGAAAAAATACCGACATATTGGTAAAAACAAATCGATGAATTTTATTACACCTTCCAAATTTCCACGGGGATTTCCAAATTCTTTGTCAAAATTGTAAAAATACTTCAAATGTGATTTTTAGGACAAGACAAAACTCATTTCTAACTAAAATAGCTTCCAGGAATCTTACGATAAACAACAATTGTTGTAGGATAAGTTAAGAAGTGAAATAGGAAAATACGATAGTTGGGTAATTACCTCAATGATCATATCCGAGGTAGCCACACGTACCCTGTAGGTGGCCATCTCTCACATCAGTTCTTCTTGACGAAAAAGGCGACATTTTAGTAAAAACAAACCCGTGAATTTGAATACCCCTCCCAATATACACTAGGATTTCGACGTTTCGGTCGAATCGAGGTGATCCGAATTGATAGATAGAAATTGACGGTTTCACGCTCAGAATTTTGAAAACCAGAAAATTGAAATAAAAGTTTTATTCCAGGTTGCCACGACGGTTCAAATTGTCATCATCGTTATATCGTCATATGAACGTAGCATATCATACAGTTCCTTTAACATCTGGGCCCATCAACTAGTTTATGGTTCCTATTGACAGACTAATAATCCATCAAAGTAGGAAGAATACGCAGTGGTTACGAATGGCTGCTGGGGATTTACACATAATTAATTGCCTTACTCCTTTAATTGAAATTATTAAATGAAGTCAAGTATAAACACATGCAGGTACATATGTACAGAGGCTGGTGTCATCTATATTCGGATCTGTCGTTAAATATTTTTTTCTGTCTTTTCATAAGTCGGTAGATGTCGCTTGAACTTAAGTACGTCAAAGCTGAAATAAATTATTAAATCACACGCCACTTAAAATATTATTTGGGATGTAGCACTATGTACCCTTGAAAGTTGAGCAACCAAAAGGTCAAATGTTCTCAAACAGTTGAGCAAATTGTCATGGCCATGGTACGTCTTAATTATATAATTGTCATCTACGTTGTAGAACGTCGGTTTAGTATTTAAAATCTAATTTTAAAATTATAAGGGACGTTTGAAAAAATCGATTTAATTACAAATTTGAAACAATTAATTAATTAGGAATGAAGTAATTACTAATTTAAAAAATAATTATCCTTTCTTTTATTTAACGTTTTACTAAAATAATTTCTAGCAATATACATATATTGTCAAACATGGGTTCGGAAATGGTTTGTTTCAATCCAGTTTAAATATTCGGGGAATAATTTCTGTTGTAATTTGTAATTTTTTACTCCTCCGAAATTAATTTTCTGCTTTGAGAGGACGCGTTTGAGTATTTCTAGATTCTACTGAATATGATCATCATATTTGTTTCAAACAATTAACTTTATTTTGCCCCAAATTCGTATCCAGATTTCTAAGAAATTACATTGTAGATCTGAGTCGATATTTGAGGTCACCGGGTCAGGAAACGTTTAATATATTTGGATAACCCTCGAAAATTTCGACTTGGATTTCTAATTATAGATTTGAATTCCTTACTTGGTCCCTGTCAGTGAAGTGCATTTGAGAAATTGGGAAATTAAATTGTACTACGAACTGGAGGAATCAACTGTTTTTACTCTCCTATTTGATCTAGATGGATTGCGGTGCAAGTGTCGATGGTCTCCCTGTATAATTAAATATACTAAAAACTAATAAATGGCGTTTAAATTAGAAATTGTTAGTTTAGTACTGCTTCATTGAAGTATAGTATTTGTTCCATTTGATAATTTTATAAAGCAATTTTAACCTGAGATCTGGAAAACTGTAATCTATTTTCAAAATTTTATGAATTTTAAATAATCATTGTCGAAATTTGGATTTTTCCCCAACTTAAATGCATTTGTGACAAATTTTAAAATAAAGTGGTTCAAATTCGATCAGCTGAGAATTTTGTTTTAAACTTTTATTGTAAATTTCATTGAATAATTTATCCATTCCATTTGCATTTGTATTTTCTCCTGCAATTGAATTTCCCCAAACAGGTTCTCCTTTATTTACGAACTGGGCTCAAAATTCGGAACAAGTGTCGAAACATTTTTGAGTAAACAATTTATAACTTTTAAGAGCTCTTCCGAAAACAAATCTGGCATGTTGCTCTAGTTCCTCAAGCGCTGTATCCATAATTTTTGAGATATTGAAATTAAATTTTTTTTTCAAAAATCTGGAAACAGATTTGCTAAATTCTGGGGGAGCAGAATATTTCCCACCACCATTCCTTACATGGGCTAGAGGGGAAAATCATTATTGACACCTTGTACAATTGGTTCCTCAATTCGCTTTAGAAATTGTGGAGTTAAAAAAGAAGAAACGAATATTGCCAGTTCTTGAAAGTTGACTTACACGCCACTTCAAATATTATTCATAATAATAATGATTATGTTTTAGTAGGCGATTTTTTGCAGCCCCTGCCAAAATCTGAATTTCGTCACTCCTACGGAACTAAATTTCTGCTCCCAAGGGGCAAGTACATTGTTTATGAATTATTCTGTTGCTGATCTTCAAATTTGTTTAGAAAATATTAAATGGTTCAAAACTTCAAATTAAAACTAATGGTTATTATTATTACGAGATTCATTAAGATTCAGCAGTAAATTAGCAAGTTCCAGCCAAATACAGTGAACAACTGCATACTCCAGGTATTTTCATAAGTACAGTGTGACCATAATAATCTGCCACCATCTCTATAGAGGCTATAGACTCCTTAAGGGAGTTACTCATAAAATATTTAATTCCCCCAGTTTGTGGGAAGGTCTTGTTCAGGTTTTCTAAAACAAATTATGTATTTTAAATGGTGCACATGCAGTTTCTGAAACGAAGTCTGAAAAACTGCAGTTTAAAATGAACTAATTTTGTATTTATTTTTGGAACTTTAGGTTTTTATACTATACGTCAATTGACTTCATTCCGGTTCTATACTTTTACGCCACTCTACCCATTTTCAAAGATAATCCACAGATACTGAACGTATATAGATTATGAGATTAAATGGAGAATATAAGCGACAGTTCGAAAAACGAACGCATTTTAATTTTTTTACCAGAAAATGTTTCCATTGATAATGCCAAACCCCAGTTCGGAAAATAGGGTTTTGTTTTAATCAATCTTAAATAGATGGTAAATAGTTTCTGCCATAATTTGGAATTTCTCCAGAGACCCCTCCGAAATTATTTTTCTGCTTTGAGGAACCTATTCATAGATGTTTTTGATCGTAATCACCAATAAATATTTGTTTAAATAATTTTTTCAGTTTCATAATTTGAATACAAATTACATACGGGTTAGTACCTCCGAAATAAATCCCTTCTTAATTCATAAAAATTCAGTAGTAAATGAGTTATTACAGAAAACAGGTATTTACTCCAGGTTTTTCCTGGGTGTACAGTGTGACCGAAATCATTAGCCACTCCATATCCTCAGTACGGGGAGTTTACAGTTGGAAAAAATAAAAAAATATGGAGAAAAGGCGAAGATGGAGGAGAAGAACGACAGTAACTAAAACTTAGTATAAATATTAAATGATTTCACTTGAAAAATTACTTTGAATCGAAGAATGAATTGCTGCAAGCATATGATTGTATTTATGTATATATACATTGTTGTTATGCTGAGAGAATGTAATGCGAACTAATACTATGCACGTAAGACTACAATTTTTTTTGCGAAAACAGGTCCTTCGATATCGTAATTCGTAAAATGTGCATTCGTATAAACCTTTTTAAATACTACTTTGAATTTGGCTAAAGATTTTCAGTTCGTTTTTTTAAATCAACTCATTGTGCGCCCACAACAAATTAGTGTAAGTAATTTTTTACCTCAAGATACATTACTGGAACGGAAACGTTCACCAGGGCTAGCACAAGTGTCCATTACAATGCTTCCTTCGTCGAGTCTTTCACGGTTTAGCTCCAGAAACCGAATTTCCCTCAACTTTCCTTCACATGCATTATTAAATCTTTTCGCAGTTTTTTTTTTCAAATTTGTTTCACACCGATGGCTCAAAAACTTTGGACACAGCTGGGATGATTATGGAGCACAGTCAAATATTTTTCGGAAATTCGAAGTTCAAAAGTTATAATTACTTACTATTTTTACTCGGCATTTCCAAAAAAACCTGATTTGTTTTTCATTCCATTTCCTTATAACCCCTTCATCCATAATTTCTGAGTTAGCTAGAAGAGACAATTTTTTGTAAAATCTGGAAAACGATTTGATAAATCGTGGGGGAATTGGATATTTCCTATTGTATCTCCTTATATAGGCCTCAGATTGGTCAATATTGCCCACAATTAGTTTATAAAAATAAAATAAAATATTATTATTATCCGGTTATTGTTTCTCAAGTATTTCAGTATGGACGTCACTCAAGATATTTTGCCACTTTTCAATGAAATTGTATAGAAAAGGCAATTCGCAATTATTTTCGAAGATAGAGGGGGCTTTCAATGCTGCTGATTTTGTGTATACGGTAGGGGAAAGGCTTATGCCACACAAAAAAAGTTACATGCAAACGGAATAGCAAAATTGTCTTAAGAGTAAACTGATTGTTTACATCACGTCTTTTATCATTCACATTGCACATTAACTTTATTTATATTTTGTTTCACTTTTATTAAGTCCTTTGTGACCCAACTTGTTTCCGGCTATCTTTTAGTCATTGTACAGTGCATTTCCTATATAGAGGTTCTCAAGGGATGACAAAATACCTGCCAATATATGGGGATGCTACTATATCTTACTACAATACATTGTTAATGTAATCCTAGGGAAATTTTAAACATGCCTATATAAAGGGAATGCGTTCTAGCATGAAACCACTATATGGGAAATGCACTGTAAATTGAGACAAAAAACAAGTATAACATTTGGCTTTTAATTACAAATGTATGTTTTAAATTTTCCTCTCCACCGCCAATATGCAAACGAATTGAACGAGAAAGTATGACAAATAATAAAGACATGACACTTATACAGATTGGCACGAATCATTGACATCAAGGCTATAGAATGGCTTAGTACAAATTATATGAAATTCGAACAATTTTTATTGTCAAAAATTGAAATTTCTTCTCAACTGTTATGTTCTGACAAATTTTTAAAATAAATGATTTGAATTAGTTTATCTGAGAATTATTATAATCTGATTGTAAAATTCGTTAGCTAGTTTTTCAAGTCAATTTGCACATCTTAGCTCCTGCAGTTGAGTTTCCCCAAACTGGCTATCCTCTTCTGACGGACAGTGCCAAAAATTCTTAATGTATGTATACGGAAATAGAAAATCTTCTTTAAATATTTTTATTTCCGGAAATACTCCTTGCGTCAAAATTATGTTACACAAAATGATTAATTTTTAAAATACAGACCTTATTGAAAATAGCAAAACAAAATCTGAAAAACGTTGGCCACAAATGTGACGATGAAGTTTTTAAATTACTCTAGTGAAAATATTCCAAAAGGCTCTGTTTCCGCATTATTAGGCTATCAGTTCAGAAAGGCTAGTATTTGCTAGCGGAACAAAATTCCAATATTTTACTCAAAACACGTAAAAGTAAAAATTCTAATTTGGAACAATGAGTTATATCGTTTTTGCGTCACGTGCTCAAAATATTCAGTTCCTGGACAATTAAAAACAATGTTTTGAAGATAATTTCAGAACTCGTTCGCTACTTCAAATGTGAAGGTCCTGCTTAAACTCAAATAAAATATTGTATTGGAACAGCCTCGCTTAGTTTCTCTCCGGGTCCAACTTCTCCGGAGATTCATGAAACTCTTTCTGCAGAATTTCCCACGTGGAGTTCTGAGCCTAGAATTTTTAAATCAATCCAAATTTAAAGATGGTTTCAACGTTAACTCAGCTTTGATCTCCTTCCCCTGTGCAGGAAGTAATGAGTTACGGAAAAAGATCAAATATAAATTAAGCGTTTACGAGGAGAGGTCATGCCACGTTTGCGGAGGCACCTGTACGGATTGGTTCAAGAGGTAATCAATTATGATGATAAATTCAATTAACTGAATGTTACTACAAAAGACTCAGTTGACGCCAGTTGAAAATTTTCTTTTGTCGGTCGGATACAATAATCATCAGTTGACATTCTGGAATATTTGGATGGAATGGAGCCGTAACTTCTTTTAGCACTATAATGTAGAAAGATTCGACGAAATAAATTACCTTGCATATACTACCGTCACGTTAATCACGCCAGTTAGTAATTCTGTGATCGTCATGTCCTGGTGCGCTGTTTCATTTAGGAAATTGGCACAATTTTCGGGGAAATCGTTTTGAAAATGAATGACACTTTCCAGCTAGCACTTAACATCGTAATGATATCATAATTAATGCTCGAAATTCATAATCAGTTCATGTCTTCTAGTCATATCCTATAGTCATCTTAACAATGAACAATTTCTGACATTGCTCTGAAATAGAACATAAAATATTACAGTTGCTGGGGTTCTTCGTTATGTTTTCAGTATGTCATGATCAAATTGAACTGCGCTCATAATCTTGGCATTTTCCGTACAAATTATGAAATGACTTTCTGCGCAGGCTGATTGCGAGGGCGCGAGACCGGTGCATGAATGAACTGTTTAACCAGTTCCAGTTCCAAGTTAGTTTATCAGTGGCGTGCTTTCATAGTTCCCAGTTTAATTAAAAGTATTAATTTGTAATCGTGAAGTTTGTTATAAATAGCCATGCCATAGTGTATCAAATTGTTTGACCAGATTGTGAATGGAGGCTATTATATAAGTAATTATTTAATAATAACCGAATGTAGTGTGATTTAATACCAAAACTGAAAGAGACTTTCAGCTTTTAAATTAGAAGAATTATTCTTTCTGAGTAGAACAGTCAAACTAGACTTCACGAACACATTACTCCCTGGTCTTGTAGACACTATTTTAGATTTTAATAATAATTAGTGGAGTGAAGTGAGTTAAACATATACAAATACAGCTAATGTATATTTACATACATACATGTTGAATGAGTGCAATCAAAAAATATTTTTGTTTTCTTCTGTTCTGCGCAGTTAACAAAAACTGCATGTGTTTGCTCTATATTAAGCAAACCTTGCGCTTTCAAAAGTAATTAGGTAACAATATCTTGTCTTGCGTTTAATTTCGTTTTATAATTTACTATGAGGATGTTTTACACTTGCAAAATTTTGTAGTGAATTGTTATTTATAAAAATTTTAAACAGTTTTAAGTTTGTTCTACTGTAAATATTTAATAAAAACTTGTTTATTTCCCGTCATTGTACTGTATTTACTATGGCTTTACTTTCATTTTACATACATATATTATGCAGAATTCACTGTCTAATAATCAGTAGAATTTGTGTATGCCCTACTCGGGGTAGTTGTGGCACTGTAGAATAAATTATTTCATTACGGTTAGAGGGAAGCACTGTTGCCTCATAATCTGGTCATAATTTCCCCGCGTGCACGAAATATCTCTGATGTCATTACGACAGCTTAATGAGCCGGACATTTCGGGATCATAATTGTATCATTCTGATTTCATACTGAAAAAGGTTTTTACAAATTTGTTTCATCCCGCTCGCTCAAAAACACTGGATACAGCTGGTATAATTTTGGAGCAAAGCCAAATAGCTTTTTTGGGAAAATCAAACTTCAAAAGTCAAAAATTGTTCACCCAATACTTCCAAAAAAATACGAAATTTTTTCCGTTCCATTTCCTTTACCCCTGTATCCAGAATTTTTGAGCTAGCGGGTTGAGAAAATATTTGTAAAAAATCTGGGAAACGATTTGCTAAACCGTGGTGAGTTGGATAACTTCTACTTTCCTTATCCTTACATATATGGACTAGAATGAGGGGTAAATCCGTCCTTGGCAAAATGCACTATTGATTGATATCCCGATTCGTACTGATAATTTGAATTTCCGCCCAATTTTTCAAATATTTCTTGTAAATTTCGATTTAAAAACCCGGTATTTAAAATTTGTATGGGTTGATAAATTATATGCACTTAACTATTCATCCTTGTTTGAAGATAATACTAAAATAAAAAAACATAAAAAAGGTGATTATTCAGATGATAGACGCCAGTAACTAAAGGTTAGGGTGAATGATAAACTTAGATGCCACTTGAAATATTACTAATTGAATAGTTCTCAAAATTTATATGTTTAATTAAACTTATTTGCAAGTTGACGGATGCTGACGCTCTGCGAAAAATGAAAACTTTGTGATCTAAAACTTCAAATTGTTCTTAGCAAGGAAAAAAAATCGCGCACCCTATTCAAGAATGAAAAGAAAATTTGTTTACTCAGTACAATTCAATGATAATAATTTAAACAGCTACACAGAAAGGTACATTGTTCAAAAGATAGAGCTTGATCGCTGCTTTATATTTTGTACTGTAAACTGTCTGGGCAGGTGCAGTGTAATTCTTGCAATGATGTTGAAAACTTTCATTAAATGAAGGAGCGGGGTTGCATGAATTGAGACTAAGTTACACGGATGCACTCTTGCCTTAATCCAGTTTGAACGGGGTTGTATATGGTTAGGTAATCTTGTCGCATAATAATACCGTCTTATTCCACTGAGGCCCGTGCATCGCAGTGTGGCTCGAAGAATTGGCCCTACTGACACCAAAGGTGCAATCTGATTTTTGTAGAAAAAATTAGACAAATATTTCTAAATGCCTGAAAATTCCGTCAGTTTGTATTTTCCTTTATAAAATTGACCCGAACATATTCGACCCTTTTCTAATATTTAGTGGCGTCGCCCATGTCTAAATTCAAACTTTGCATATTAAATCCCATAAGTGAATCATAGTCTTGAAAGTTGACAAAAATTTGTAAGAAACATTCAAACTTGCCTAAATTCCATAAATACGCACCACATACCATGTGGTGTGTATACCATACATTTATGGACGTGGTAGAAAATTGGACATGAAAACATTTGCAACTTTTCAAACATTTGTTGAAACCGGTAATTTTTTGACAAATGTTTGCCTCCCGAATAAAAGGATGATAAAATCTTTAAAATTTTAAGCCAGACAGGGAGGGGGTGCATAATGAATTGGAAAGGAGTGGCATTTTAATTCTAGGATAAATTGGGCAATTTCCTTTGAGATTAAATTGGTCAGAATCATCAATTTATACAAAGTCGATTTGATAATATCTTGGCAATTTTTGAGGAAATAAGTTTGAAATTGCTTCGGTGCGAATTTTCATATTTTTGGATTTGGTTTATGTTGAAATAGTTAAACGATGTGTTTTTATTGGGGGTGAGCATAACGAGATAACGAGACGAGAATCTGGTCTGTCTCGTTCGTTATTCGAGACGGTACGAGACATCTTGCTTTATTTACCGAGAATATCGTTTGGAATAAAATATTGCTTAATCCAATATCAGACTGAAAAATGGGGTGTTTTGCTGTACCATTTGGCCAATTGTGTTGTTTTGCAACTCTTGGTTCTAGCTATTATTACAGGAGACTTACTGTTTTCAGTTTTTCCATGTTTTAAAATGTTATGGTTCGAACCCAAAAAAAATATATCATGTGTCTTGAGATTGGTTTGATAATGAAAATTGTATAAACTTCTACGCTCTCTTACCAGAATTTGTGCAGGATACAATTAAGGTGCATATATTTCAACAAAAAACCCATGTTTTTGCCCTGTCTCGTTTGTCTCGTTCATTGCTTACTCTCGTTACTCTAGTCTTCGGAATATTTCGTTCTCGTGTTTTTTACAGAAACGAGAACGAGATAAACGAGAATTTTAAAACCAACGAGATACTCACCCCTAATTCCGAACCTAAAATATGCTTCTACTCTTCCTATTTGCATAATCCCGCAATTTATGTTCGTTGAGGTTTTCAAAATTGAGAATTTTTTTCCCGGAGAACTTATATAATACGTTGTCTACAAAATACGATTGTATTTTAAGTGTCTAATCTAAATATGTTACTGTCCTCTATTGGGCACTACTTGAAGATTCTTTACCATATCCCGAAGATCAAAATTTGAATGCTTTTCAATACGAAATTCAAGAGTTTTAAAAATCTGTATAGGTTATTATATTCAATGCACGTAAATCGATTGGTCCATGTTTTTCGTACTGTGATATAGACGTGATTTGAATATGATGAGTGAGAATTACGTTTTTACATTTTGAGTTTGAAATATTTGTAATGGAATTTTAAATAGTGCTTAGTTCTTGGTTAAATAAAGGTTTAACTGGAAGAAAATACGAAGTATGAGATGACGAAGATCATTGACTAAATGTTAGAATAAATGGTAAATTTATACGTCACTTGTAATATTACCACGACAACGCCACGTTGATTAAGTATGGGTAAAGAAAAACTATTCGAATGATTTTTAATCACCAAATCCGGTATGGGTAAAATATTGACCTCGGAGGTCACAGCTGGGTCATCGTGTCACCAAGTGGAACCAAACTTGACAGGAAACTCATCTGGGCTTAAACTAAAAGTTCTAGCCTATTTGCGTGCAATTCGAATGATTATTAGGGACCACATCCGGTATGGGTGTGATATTGACCTCGGAGGTCACAGCTTATTAATCGTGTCACCAACTGGAACCAAACTCGGCACACGCTTAATATGTTTCCAATTAAAGCCCTAGTTCTAATTTGGGCAAGTTCTATCACCGTTTAGATTATGAAACCGTTATCGACGCTCTTTGACCTCTTGAGGTCAGCATCTTGGAGTTTTGAGGTCATATCTCGCTGAAAATTTTTGTGCACGTTATTTAATTTTTATTCCCACCATTTGTGAAGTTATATTGCTAATTTTCACTGTCTGAATTTTTTGGTACCCCATCAGCCCCCTCTCATTTTTCGGTAACTTTAACCCTGGATATCTCCGAATCCTGTTTTACTATTTCTTTGGGCCAATTATCAAAAATGATCTACTCTTGGAGGTGCACCCTCCATGAATTTTCTTATCGAGATCAAACAGGGGGCATATTCTCGTAAGGATTGTGCGGTGTCCTTCCTGTAAAACCAAAGTCTAAACATATGAGAAATAAAGGTCTACAATCCATATGGCATTATGAAACAAAAGATTGCTGCACACATGAAAAAATTTAAATAGGGTTCATGAAATTGTAAATTTGTGTTGTGTTCAATACAACAGGTAGTAACTTGCTTTCTTGATTTTACGTTTTCATAAACGTACCCAAATATTTAAGGTACTTCGAGATCAGGTTCAGGTAAAATTTATAGGTTTTGAAATCACTTCTGAATTTATTTTTTAAACCGCTGGCCGCAAATCAAGAATTAGGACAATTTGATTTTTGTTTGAAAAATCAACAATTAAATTGTTTTCCCACTGGATTAGGATTGAATATGTCATAACAACTTCTCATGTTTACGCTAGACGTTACCTAGTGGTCATGTGTATATGTTTCTGCCAAATATGCTTGCCCAAAATTTTCATGCCATTTTCAGATGGGAAACATAAAACCCAGGACAGTATCATTTGTACAACCAGGATTGCTGGTATCTTGCCCACACAAGTTTGACGTGGTCCACCCAGCAAAAGTGACCTCAAAGAGAGATAGACTCCATAGGTATCTTAATAGGACACTATAGGAGAATCGACTCCAATTCATCTTGTATATTTTGAAATTACAGGGCGAGCGTAACCATCCACCCCTCTAACCTTCATAATGGACTGAATGACATATTTGATCCTCCCAGTATGTAGAAAATTCTTTTCAGAACTTCTCAAAACTTCAATGTTGGAAAGCCCGTTTATTTTCGATACAGACGCGATCGTCAAAATTTATCTACATTAAGATAAAAAATCTACAGTCGTCTCAAATCACAAGTTTTGGGATATTATTACATTAGGATACTACAGAGGATCTTTAGTTTGAGACTCATCCGACACTAATTTGATTGCAAACTTATCTATCGTACGCCGGTTGGGCATACGTAGCAAGACACATAGAGTGGCGTGAAAGTCAAATATTTTCCGGTTGCACTATTAACACTTCGTGGTTTTTTATTGCTTTTTACAATTTTAATCCTATCAATAGGGGACCCCTTTAACATTTATGATTTCCAAAAAGTTAAATATTAAGTAAAAATTTGTTTATTTTATTTTACTTATTCAGTCTGACCATGTATGTATTTTAGGGGTTCCCTCTCAACATTGAGAGAGATACTGCTCAGGCCGTCAAATGGGCCCATTGCAGAAGAAGTCTGACCATACTAATCCGCCCCTCTCTAGCACACGTCAGGAAGTAACTCATAAAATATTTAATTTTCCCTCATTCTCATTTATAGTGAATTTAGCTCCAGATTGTTTTTGAACTTAGTTGTCCTAGGTCATGATTTTGGGACACCGAGGTCCGTAAAGTGAAACAAATCGGTTTTTTAATATGTCAAACCTCACTGTCGAATTGTAATTCTGGTAGAATAAATAAAGTGACGTCGAAGCACTTCTTTTTTAAACAGTAGCGTTTGGTCTGAAGCTGTTTAATATAATATTATTGAATCATAATGGGAAAATGATTTTCCTTTCATAATTGAATGTGGTCAGTGATCTCCAGTCCTTCCTAACGGTTTTTAAAACTTTATATTCCAATTGTTTTTACCCCAAAACAAAAATGGCAGTAAACTCTCATAGATTTTCTTTACCCATACTTAATCAACGTGGCGTTGTCGTGATAATATTACAAGTGACGTATAAATTTACCATTTGGTTGTAGTAATAGTAACTAGAGTGTTGATTTTAACATAATAATTGTGGGGGAATACTTGAATAGTACTACAATACTTGACCGTGGAACATAAAAGAGTGTATACAGAAGAGCTGATTAACACAGGTGGCAGCACCTGTGGAATGCATTAAGTTGTGACTTTTGGCATCCCATATTTTTAAAAATTGCTTTTGATTCATAAATATTAGTTCAGACTCGTAATCCTTTTCGTATCATTTTTGAAAAATTGTTCATTGAAACCAAAACAGTTATTAAATTAAAACACCAAGTAATTAAACATGGTAGCAATTTTTTTTTCAGCATAATGTAATAAAGGTTGTCGGATTTAGTGCAACGATTAATTTTATTACAGTGTGGAATATTAGTTACAACAAATTCTTAGAATTTTATAAGGGCCTGGTTTTTAAAGGTGTCCATGTACTGTCAGATACATGTACCCACGAGTCCAGTATTTGGGTTGTTTTTGGGTACAGGTACATTTCAGGTGCAGGTACAATGATTTAAATTTAGATCAGATACGGGTACAAAACATTTGGACCTGCTAATATGGGTACAGGTACGGGTAAAGGTACACAATTTAAAAGTACCCGTCATATGGGTTCAGGCACAGGTCCAGGATTTTTGTACCCATGAGGGGCACTGTTTCCTATAAACGAGTGTCAAAAGATTTTCGGAACTAATTTTAAAATTTTATTCAACCTTTTACAGCATTCAAGACCTTTTTCAAATGAACCCTGTCTTATAAGCTCAACTTCCTTACTTCCTGGATCCAAAGTTTTTGAGCTAATGGGATGGAACAAATTTAACAGAAACCTGTACAAAGATTTGTTAAATCATAGAAGAACGAGGTATTTCCCATTACCCTGCCTTACATGGGCTAGAGGGGTAATTCTCTCTGTGAGTTCCTGTACAATTCATTCCTCAATTAGTATTAGATGTTGCCAGTGTTAATATATATCCTCATATGTTTAAATTTCCATTTCTTTTTATTATTGTATAAAAAATATGTAAAAAAGGACGAAGGCTGAGAGGGTGAATACCAGTAAATAAAAGTTGTAATAAATGATCAGTTTACATTCATTTTTTAAATTTAATTTGAAACGAATCATTAATACAACAGAAAATAATTTCTGGCATAATTCGGAATTTGTCCCTCTTCTGAAACTATAGCTTTCTCATTGAAAAGGACGTGTACAAAGATTTTCGGATCCTTCTGATTACGACCATCAAGTTGGTTTAAACAAACATTCACTTCAGGCTTACAACTTCAATTAAAAATTACTGGTTAGTTTTTAAAATTTCAGCGAAAATAATGTGAAATCAATCAGAACTGACAAATAAGGACAAGCAAAGTGTGAATTCAAACAACTGAAAAATGAAATTTTTTAATTTTACTTTGACGCCGTTTAACATAATTACTTTATTCCTCTAATTTCACTTATGCACTTGGTTCCTCTTTTGAAAAAATTACCAGCCTATACAGTAGATGTTTCTAGAGAGGTTTTCTTAAGGGGTTTTCTTAAGGGGTGTTCTTAATGGGTTTTCTTAAGGGTTAGGAACTAAAGAGTTTTCAAGTACCAAAATTTCTTCTAAAATCTATCTAATTTAAAAAAAATTTCCTACCACCAATGAATGAAGCCTTTAGATTTATTTGCCTTCCATCTGCCTTCCTTCAATTTAAAAATTAATTACCCCTTTCTTCAGCCTTCCTTCATTTCGAACCTTCACTTATTGCAGTATTCAGAATAAAATTATAGAAACAGTATCAAAACGCGCATGAATTTTAAAAACGAAGTAGTATGATCAACAACCTCATCACATATGAATGCAATGAACAAAAAGTCATGGAAATTTTTAACGGCGTTCAAAATTCTTCCTTAAAATTTTATTGCATTTTTTCAGGCATCAATAGGCAGGTCAATCATCAGTCCTTTACTACATCCGAAGTTTATTTCTAACCCAGTTATCCATTGCCTACGATTTTTGGTAAATTTTATGAAGCCTTCTCTCAACCTTCGGGAAAAAATTCAGTCAACGTTTCAACGGGTTCAAACTTCAAAAGAAACATAATATTTCTGACCAGTCTTTAGCAATGCATACATAGTACAATTTATTTTCATAACAGTGTTATATGACATCTACTCCTGTCAGAAAAATTAAACTTTTTTGGTTATCATTTTTCCTGCAATAATTATAATATTAACGAACAATCGAATAATCAGACATTCACATTTGTGACTTTTCTGTCCATAAGTCCCTGTACAATAGGATCAAAATTCTAAATCTAAGGTAGTATTTCAATTTTGTTTCTCCGGACTCTTGTTTATTGTCACAAATTCCCCAAACATTCCAGCAAAAATTAAAAAATCCGTAAATGAAAGCGCAAATTTGATCGTCAGAACATGAAATCTGTACCTAATATTGAAAGTTAGACTTACAGAAAATCAAAGTTTACTTCGACGCCGATTGAAATATCACTTAAGCGCAGACAGTCTCATCGATTAAGAATCCTTTGCGTCGGTTGGCAGTAGTCTAATGAAAATTTGCTACAAATATTAAATAAAGCACATGTGCTTGTTGGGTCATTATAATTTTGTGAGTCCCTGTTTACTACTGTTGATTTTTCCAGGGATTTTTATAAAGAATTGGAAATGAAACTTAAAATTCAATACTTAGGTAAGGAACGCGATAAACATATCCGACGTTGAAAGAAACATAATTTTCCATTGAGATGTCCTTGGAAGCAGACCCGCAAGTTACATTTTAACTTACATTAATTTAACTAATTTTGGCAGTTAATTTGTTAAAAGTGAGAATAGTTTGCTGTTTAGAACGTTAAGTAAAGGGACGAGAACCTGACCTGTGTTTCAGTATTATGCTGAGTGGCATAAACGAGGCCGTATACGTAATTATACAGAGAAGTTCCGGGGAGGACGAAGGAGGCAATCGTGAGTAAACAGCAGACAGAAATAGAAAAAAATGGAAAGAAATGAGCTCCAAACAACAGTGATAATACATGGATTACCAGTGGACAAACGCTAGTTGGTCGAAAATTGTGCAACTTTTCAAAGAGTCATTGAGTATTTTTATACTAGTGAAAGTGGCGAGTTGAGAACATGTGCAGAAAACACAGGAAACAAGGTTTAAGAAATTCTCTTCAATAACGTATTGATTGTAATGGTTAAAAATAATGCGGATAAGAAAGATTTTAGTATCAACTTTTTTAATATCACAGCTCGCAGTTCTGAAACTACGACACTATCTACTAGTTGTTGCAAAAATTTCGTGGGTAAAACTCAATTCGAGTTATTTATCATTAGCCTAAGTAATGAGTTGCCACCACAGCAGCAACATCGATGATGTTAGACGATAAATCGTTTAAAAATTTATCGGCAAAACAAATCCTTTTGCTCGTTTAAGATACGCATATTCTATAAAGGTTAGAAATAATAGTAAAAACTGAATAACTTTATTAAAACTTGTTAAATTTGTTTAAAACTAATCGCAGCTAACCTATGTAAACTAAACTTTACAAAAGTAATTGAAAAAGTAATTGAACCTCAAGTACGGTCCAAGTACGAGTTCGAGTAAGGGTCTAGGGAAGTCCAAAGATACAAAAACTTGGTTCCTGTTCCTGTTCCTGAACACGAACACATAAATACAGGTACAAAATTTATGTTCCTGTACCTATGCTAAACTTTTGCAGGTATAAATTTTCCGTTCCTGTACCTGTTCACACATCCAAAATCTTGTACCTGTTCCTGAAATTGTACCCGTTCCTGAAAAGTACCCAAAACGTGTACCCATTCCCAAAAGTTATGCAAGTACTCGGGTGCGTCCCCGGGTACTTTAGTTTAATCATATGAATTTAAGCTAATCGTGTTTTTACTATTTTTGTGCTTTTTTAATAAATAATTTCATTGTTCCTGCATATTTTTGTGCTATAAAATAATTTATTGTACCATAACTAGTTTATTTCTTTTAAGGGCGGAAAAGCAATTTTACTTTTAAGCTTTTTTGCTGATAAGTTTATCTTCGTAAATGCTTGCGAATGTTTCCAGTGGAAATAAATAAAACAATTTTATTACTAGTTTTATATTACCATAAAACCTGCCTGCAGTAATTGCACTGGAATGCTCAAAATTCATTTCGAGCGTTCATTGGTGCTTTGGAAATGATTGAAGTTCAAAAACGGCATAATACCCGGGTCCACAAGTTTAAATATGGGTCATTCAACAGTGTGGACCTGTTCCTATTTAGAACACACAAACAGGAACGACTTTCGTTCCTGTACCCGTTTATGACTGTGGTCACGGGTTTTTGGGTGCAAAATAAAAGTATCTGTATTGTTCCTGTTACAATTGTGAACTTTTAAACTGTACCCATTTTGGACCTGTTCCTGTTCCTGTACCCAAATACCTGGGTTGGTCCTGTTCCCATGAGATTCCCTATACGGGTCGGTCCGGTTTTTAAAAAAATACTTGAAAACTCGGTCCCAGTACGAGTGCGCCTACATTGTACTTTTACCCGCACTCAGAGTATAGGGTTTTCTACTCGTGCTTGAACGAGCAAGTCCGGATCTGACTCTGCTTTTACCCGAAAATTCAAGTACGGTTCGGGTTCAAGTTAGGTTTCAAAAATTACCCGAGCGGAGCTCTAAATATGACCATTCATGCTACAATATATAATTACATATATAAGTAACAAACGTTTGAATTGATTTGGCTAACGATTACATGTTCAAGGGAGCCAATGGACTATTTTGTAATAAATTTCCGCTTAAAATCCTTTATATGAATGCAAAATGTTTCCAAAGGGCTTCAAAGTGTGTCCGTTACAACTAATTTTCCGGTATACAAATGTCCGTTGTATGCAATATTTTTAGCATTGGTTATATGGGAGCCTTGCCGGGACAAATAAATCTGTCCGGTGTAACTAAATATTCGTTGTAGAGCCATCCGTTAAATCGAGTTTTTCCTGTATATTAAAAATATTTAAAATGATTTTTTTAAAACCAGTTGTAACTCTCTGAATCAAAAGCTTCCACGCAATGTCTAACAAAATAGAATATAAATAAGTCCTAGTATATTTACATTTTTATTACTGTAACAAAAGAATATGGAACAAAATGCTGAGGACTGTGAGGTGAATGCCTGTAAGTAAAAGTTATAATAAATGTACAATTTCCTCCAAGTATTAATTCGTTAAGGGGAGTATTCTCAGGAATGGCTGGTGGAATAAAATTCAACAATAAATTAGGGAAAATATAGTAAAAAAATATATATTCCCAGGTATTTCCGTATGTATACAATGCGGCCATAATATTCTGCAAGGATCTCGGACTCCCATAAGGGAGTTATTCACAAAATATTGAATTCCCCCAGTTTGTAGAAAATTCTTCTCCAAATTTTTTAAAACTTACTTCTGACAATTCAAGGATATCCAGACTTTACACTTTCATACCCATTTAAGGATTTAGAAATAATTGTTATGGAAATTTGAAATTTCTTAGCAACTTCTCAACTTTAACAGTTGCTGACAAAAAAATACTCAAATTCGTTCACTGAGAATTTTAAATTAAAATGGCATTGTAAAATTCGGTCTTAAGTTTTTTGAAACGTTTTGCTCGAGCAGATGAATGAAGCGTTTGAGTTTCAATATGAGAAACGGTAAAAAAAGAGAGAATAAAACTGCGTTTAAAAATGGTGTTGGACGCCACTTTTGTGCCTGAAATGCACAAAAGTTGGAAAAGCAAAATTTGGTTTACAACTGGTCACAATTATCACCCGTGTAGATTGTTACATTCGAAACAAATATTGAAACGACTTGACAAAAATTGTTTCTAAATTTCAATGTAGCGCAAGAATGTAGTCATTATTATTGTTTGAATAAAAACAATTGAACATTCATGGATTGTACATTAAATGGTTTGGAAAATAAAAGCGAAGGAAAAATTTATATTGCACCTTATTTCAGAAAACTAGTCCAATGTACTTCCCCCATACATGAAGAGAAAATGCAAAAACACAAATTGGTCACATTTTATAATATACGTTTGTTTCAGAAACAAATTCCAGGAAAGGCGTCTGCATCTACACAACAACTTATATTCATGGCCTATATTTGGTACAGAAATTCGATTTCAACTTTGGTGTCTGAAATGCTAATTTTTGGACCCACATTTGGGTAACGTCTCTTTTCGATTTATTTGATACACTAATAATTCTAAATAATAATAATAATTAGAGTGGAATTTCGATTTAGTTTTCAGTATAATATAATGCGCAAAGCATTATAACGTGTAGTTGCTAACTTAAATCTGGTTACATCCTGTAGTGTGTTTTCTCACTTTAGTGACTTAGCACCGAAAACTGTACGGCATAGCAATTAGGGAAGCTCATGGGAACAGGACCAACCCGGGTATTTGGGTACAGGAACAGGTTCCAAAATGGGTACAGTTTAAAAGTTCACAATTGTAACAGGAACAATACAGGTAGTTTATTTTGTACCCAGAAACCCGTGACCACAGTCACAAACAGGTACATGAACGAAAGTCGTTCCTGTTTGTGCGGTCTAAATAGGAACAGGTCCACACTGTTGAATGACCCATATTTAAACTTGTGGACCCGGGTACTAGGACGTTTTTTAACTTCAATCATTTCCAAAGCACCAATGAACACTCGAAATGAATTTTGAGCATTCCAGTGCAATTACTGCAGGTAGATTTTATGGTAATATAAAAGTAGTAATAAAATTGTTTTATTTATTTCCACTGGAAACATTCGCAAGCATTTACGAAGATAAGCTTATCAGCAAAAAAGCTTAAAAGTAAAATTGCTTTTCCGCCCTTAAAAGAAATAAACTAGTTATGGTACAATAAATTATTTTATAGTACAAAAATATGCAGGAACAATGAAATTATTTATTAAAAAAGCCAAAAAATAGTAAAAAAACGTTTATCTTAAATTTATATGTTTAAACTAAAGTAACCGGGGACGCACCCGAGTACTTGCATAACTTTTGGTAATGGGTACACGTTTTGGGTACTTTTCAGGAAAGGGTACAATTTCCGGAACAGGTACAAGATTTTGGATGTGTGAACAGGTACAGGAATGGAAAATTTGTACCTGCAAAAGTTTAGCATAGTTACAGGAACATAAATTGTGTACCTGTATTTATGGGTTCGTGTTCAGGAACATGAACAGGAACCAAGGTTTTGTACCTTTGCGCTTCCCTAATAGCAATTTCCTGTTTCAAAATGTTTTCTTGAAAAATAATGTTTTTATGTATATTCACACCTAACAACACATGTTGTACCAGCAATTCAGGACTACACACTAAATTAAATAGAATTATAATAGACTCAAAAAAGGTGCAGGTTAATATTGTTACATATTATACATAAGAAAGGAATTACCTGAGTCAGAAGTATGAATAAACTAATAAAAGCCTACGTGCAAACATGACTCATGACAAACCAACGGAAGTTTGGCAATAAGTAAACAATAAAGAATTAGAGTTAAATAGGTTAAGTAGCGTAAGCATAATTAGGTATAAACAATAATGTTAGCTGTAAGTTAGAGTAAGAGAATCAAAAAATTTCCAATCCATCTTCCAATGGAATAACATCTCCCAGGATTGGAGCCCAGGAATTGCATTGGGTACATGCCGTCCGGAATGGAACCCGCAAGGACATCAGCAATCCCACGTAGTGGATTCCTACGAGGAAGATAATTCCAGTAATGGAAAGGAACCATTACCAAATTTAGTGTTATTCGTTAAGCGTTATAATTATAGTTTATGTCAGTTAAGGAACATTTATTAAAGGCCGAATAAAGGTGAACTACACACAGAAATCAAAGCATTAGCAAACCAAAGCCTTATCAGTGATTAGCGCCTTAACAACATCATGTACATCACGAGCAGGGGATAAGGTACCCGAACCCGGGATACATCAAGTCCTCCTGTTCTTGACCAAGGGCAGGGGGCAGATGTAACATGGTGTTTCTGTCAGGGCCCTAGTCCTCGGTAAGGGACTGGAGTATCCAAAGGTCGGAGACCTGCGGATGACCCTGGATCAAAAGGAAAACTTTGTAGTATTTCCGTAGATCAAAATCATTCCTCGATGGAAGTATGGGCTCGACCATTGGGCTATACATTGTATAGTACTACAACAGAGCACCGGAAACTTCGAGAGAAAGTCAGAGTATAACACTCAAAAATGTTCATCTATCAAGAAAAATCGGACTTCATCATCACGCGCGGATCCGGACAAGAAAATACAAGGACCCTAGTGCAGCACTATAATAGAAACTTTCGAAATGGTCATAGAATGTTTTATAAAAAAGTGACTAGTGAGTTCGACCTCTTTCCCAACGGGAAATTTAGGTGAAGAGTGAGAATCTAATAAGGTGAGTAACATTTTTCTTTACTTGAAAATCATGAGTTAGGGGCTGAGCATAATTTTGGCAAGTAGTTACGAAAAGCATATGATTTTTGGAGTAATTAAATAGAAATTATGTGTAAATCATAGGTTCAAATTAGAAAATGGTTCATATATTTGCATGTATTTTGGGCTTTCAGAATCACATAGTAGGTGTATGTAAACACTTTTTCGACGATCTTTTTAGAAGTCTAGAAGGGCCGGATTGAGCACTAGACATAGAGAGCTTAGAAGGGCCGGATTGAGCGCTAGGCATGTAGTGTCAGTATTGTAAAGGGCACTATTTGGGACTGGAGAGCCGACGGTAATTGAGCATAGCAGATAGTAGTCTTTCTCTTCGTAAGTTTTAAGCCAGATTTCCAAAGGGCGGGATTGAGCATGGAAATTTCTATAAAATCCTTCCTCAAAATTCACTTTCAAATTATTTAGGGCTCTGTCGGGAAGATAGTGCTCGTAAATAAAAATTCGGAAATCTTTCAAAAATAATTCGAATTTATTTTCAAGTATACAATGACCCTCAAAATTACTTTCAAGTTCAGGTTACGAACAAAATATGATCTCTCATTTTTAACGTATAATTACCCAAAAATAACCATTTTCTTTCAATTCTTTCATACTTCCATATTTCGCCTTCTAGGATTATCAATCATAAACTAAGTTTATCAATCATATATATAGTTGTAATTACTAATATTAATTAATATAATAATAGACATTTGTGATGAACTAAACGCCAGTTGAAATATCGTTTGTGACAGTGGAGGACAAAGAGGCATAGTTCATTCCTTAATGTATTTCTGCAAACATAGTAATAATAGGAAATAGAGAAAAGTCGATTATCCTTTTATTTAATTTTTTTAAATGAAAATATCCTGTATACAGGATAATAATCATTTGCACTTTCCTTCTCAGCAAAAAAAAATCCTAGGATATTTCCCACTACCTTTCCTTACATTGGATGTAGGTGGGGTAAAAATATTTTTGAGTCCCTTTAAAATTGGTCCCTACATTTTTATTGGAATCTGTGGAGGTTAGTATATATCCAAATATATTTATAGGTTCATGTTTTAAACAGTGTTACACAAAAGGGACAAAAATGACAAAGACTGAGGGTGAATGACGGTAAGTTCGAACAAATTTTTAAATTAACACGCCGCCTGAAATATTAAATTCGATTGACATGCAAAATCTATGTCAAGTTAATTTATGAAGGAATGAAACTTTAAGAAAAATAATGAAAATATGTGCTAGAAGAAACACTTACAGAAATGGCCACGATTTCCGATTCAAACTCAAAAGCATTTGTTGTACTACAATCCAAAACGAAATTTGAATGTTTCTCAATAAAAATCCAGATTTTTCAGCTATATCATATATGTCACCTGAAATTACTCATTAAGATTGTTTATTCTATAAGAGAGTTGTATGTGTCTTCAAAATCGCAATTTAAGGTTTCAAGGTTTGCTGTACAATGAAATTATAATTTATTTAATATATGCTGCCAGTTATTTTTGAATAACATTTGATAATTCAAAATCCTAGGTTGGTATATGAATCCAGTTTAGGTTTACTTACTTTAAACCGTACTTTCTTCTATATCCTGACAAAGAGGATCTACAATATGACCAGATCCACTGGATTTATTTCCATTCAATGAAATTCCAAAAACCCGAACAAGTGCCCTTCAATAGAATGGAATGCCATGGGGAACATTGTAGTAAAACAGATAGGTTTAATATTTTTAGCTAATGGAAATAATGGTAAATGAACGTTATAGAAAATTAAAGAAGTTTTTGTTTGAGGTCAGCTCTGGTTATTGTGTTCTCATGTTCTATGTGGAGAGTGCTTTAACCCCGTTTAAAAACAATTTGTTATGAGGGGGTTGTAGCAAGGTAAGAAGATGTCAAGCCAAACACATTGTCAGAGTTTACTAAAAAATTAATTTCCGTAACATTTTAAAAATTTTGACTTTCAACTTAAAGTTAAGCTGCATTTAAGTTGTATTTAGACGTCACTTGAAATATCAATTGGATCAAGGTTCAATCATTTGAAAAGGTTCATTTCATTAGTTTGAGTGTTAAATAGTCTTCAAAACGTTGAGCATTGATAGAGCTAATATTGAAGGTAAAGGAAATGACAACGGAAAAAATAAATATTGTACTTTATTTCTGAGAAATATTACTTTGTGTTTCCCCCAAAGGTGAAGATAGGGTTAAGAAAAATTATGTACATTTTTCAATATACATTTTTCAAGAAATGATTCCCAAAAAACATTTCTATATCGATAAACCATCTAATTTTTAGGATTTGAACGCAGCTCAGTTTTTGGTTTCCAACCGAATTATCATCGAGCTCCAGATAATCCTAGATATGACGATTTACAGAAATTGTATTAAATTAGCTCAGCACTAATTTGATCAATGTTACCTTATTGCCTTCTAAAATAATATCAAATCTGGATTCCATTTCTTTAAATGGAATTCAGTGTTGTAAGTTTTCAGAATTCATTTCAGAATTTGCAGTAATAAATGCTACTTTGACTTTTCCCGTTGTATGTATGTATTTGATGGGACCCAAGTCTATCCATTGTGGATTTCCTTAGGAGGCGCTCAAGCCTTAAGGCTTATTGCACTCGCCCAGATACAGTTACTTTTAGCTTTTGCCCAACCTTCCTGTGGCCATGAGAAAGGCCACAAGATTTTGGTGGGAAGCTTCATGCGTAGCCATATGCAGTGTTGCGGTACCATGATGCAGGTGCTTTAGTCTCTGACTTGAGTACAATGGGCATTCACAGAGTAAATGCTCCATCGTCTCATCGGCCAGTCCGCATTTACATGCGGCCCCTGCCCTACTCATTTTATGCATATGCGCGTTGACTGGAGCAAACCCCGTATATGCATAGGCCAGTAGACGGGTTGATTGTCTACTGGCCCCCACGATACTATCGTGTCCCCATTTGGGTCCAGTGATGTACCTTTTCGCTTTTATTGTCGAGAGGTTCCAGCATTTGATATGCTCCGCCCTCTGCCACTGTTTGACTGCTACCTTGATTCCGGAGAGTGCTATAGGTATTATGGGTTCGGGCCCCATTCCCCTGTCACCTCTTGCCGTAACTCTACCTGCTAGACAGTCTGCCGTGATCTTGCCCTTTAAGCCAGAGTGCCCCGGTATCCACCCTAAGGTTACCCGGTTCACTGAGGCCAGTTCGTTTAGTTGCTCGTGACACTCCTTGAGTACACCTGAGTTTATGCACCCATTGTGCAACGCCTCAAGCATGCCCTTACTGTCTGAGTAGAAAAAGATTTCTCTACCCTCTACCCCTTTTTCTAAAAGAATGTAGGCCGCTTGTAGAGCTGCGTAGCATTCAGGAATATAATTATAAAGATATTTGCATTGGTTCAAACAAAACATGTATCGAAATTTACCCTGCTAAAAAATAATATATGGTGTCCAGGCAGAAGTATCCCAAGATATGATTGAATATGCCCAAAATGCCTGCCCTACGCGGATTATGCCAAAAATGCCAAAAATGCCATAGATGCCGAAAATGCCATGAATTGAAAATGCCAGGGCATTTTCGGCAGGCAAAATGCCCAAAATGCCATGGCATTTTCAATTGGCCAACCCTGTACCAACCTAGAGTAAAATTACTTCATTATTGATGCCGGCAGATTCTCCGCAAATATAATTTAAATAAATATAATGTTTCTTCTTCCAAGATTCAATCCAACCACTGCTTACTGGCAATCCTGCCTACCACTTTCGTTTTGAGATTTTCCAATAATTCTAATATTCTATATTTTTAGAAACGGAAATCAATGTATTTTGAACTCTGCGTGGTATGGAGGTATGGTACCGGGAATATGCTTTATTTAAGAAACCGTAATTTAGAATAATCTTAGAAATCTAAAGAAATTATGAGCGACGATTTCGTGTGCACATGGTTTTTAATGCTGACCACTGTATTCAGTGTTCGAAGCATGCATTTCGTAATGAATGGACGTAAGCCCGGGTCCATTATTGACAGGGGACCACTATAGAGAAAACCACTGTATACAGGGTTAACGTAATGTAAAAAAAAAGGGCGCGTGACGGGGACACATGATACTGGCCACTGTGAACAGGAGACCACTGTATAGGTGGTCACTATATACAGGTTTTACTGTACTTGGTTCAAGTAAAATAATTATTCTTGACCACGAACTTGTCTTGAGGTAAGAAATCATGGTCAAGTCCATGAAATACCTGAAGACGACCCGAACCGTTCATGGTTTTAATTTTATTTACTTGACCACGACCCGAACGCGAACTTGACTTGAAATACTCGTGGTATACTTGTACACGTGCGAGGCTCTTCGGTGGTTAAATAAAACAGCGGCGTTCAGTCTAATAAAATACATTTAAGCAGTTTCTGGCATCGTAGTTTGCATCTCAACTTTATTGCATTGTTTTTTACTGCTGCCCCCCTCAAGTGGCTTGGTTTTTGCACTCAGAATGTGGGAATATTGGTCGAGACGGTGTGTTTTTGAATATCCCGCCAAATTTATCTGCGGCATGATTTTTGTTGTTTCGCAAGGATTATTAAATTTCTTAAAAATCGGCGTTGAAATTGTCAAAACCAAATTGTGAAATTGATTACTCCTCCCAAATTTCCACTTGGATTTCGTGATTACAATAGAAACGATTTTATATTAGAAGCGATTAATTTTTAAAGCAATATCTTTTTAATAATACATTATTAAACGAGATGCCAGATGATGGTTTTTCGAATTTCGAATTCAGTCGCTTCCAAAGTGGGGATTATCAAAATTTTGTTGACCAATGAGAATGAATTTGATTAATAAATCTACTAAATTAGGTAATTTATTCTGACAGGGAAGTGCCGAGTTTCACATAAATATTCTATGTGATGAAAAAACTTTACGAAATTTCGATGAAAAATTTGCCGAATTTTAAAATCTCCATGTCTGCCCAGCCACTATTTAGACTCACACTGCAGCATGTGGAGGTCGTCCTTTCTTTAACGCGTTGTTAAATAATCGACATATTCAGATATTCTAACTGATGCAGTTTGGCATCCTTTTCCAATAAATTAATTAGTATTTTAAAATACATATTATATACTACTTAATCCTTTTATAAAACTGTTTTCAAATGGTCAACTTAAATAAATACAAAAACGTAAGTTTATAAAATATTTTGTCACAATTTTAAAACACTTGCTGAAATATATTTTGCGTAAGAATGCACCAAATGAAGAGGTTGGCATTCCAAATAGAATCCTACTTGAAATTTTATCTTCCCTCTACCCTGTAATCGGAAATTTAGACCTAGATGATTGAAGTAAATTTGAAAAAATCTGGCTTTAAATTTCATATAAAGCTTGGGAATCAAATAGTTTTCACACTTTTATGCTGGGTAGGGCCAAATGATGCTAATAAGGCATTAATAAATAGCATTTAAATTGAAAATAATCGGTTTAGTATTTAAAACTTTAGTATTTAAAAATCTCATTTGAAAATTAATTAAAAATTCAGAAAGTGGCTGAAATACACTGAAGATTTATGTAGGGTATTCAGAGTTTTTAAAAATTTAAATACAGCAATATTTTACATTATTATTGTCATAAGAGTCGTTAGAGATGTGTCATTCTAATAATATAAGCCGCGACTCCGATAATAGTTTATTTCATGAAAAAAGCAAAATCTGAATAAAATTGGATTTTAATAAATATGGAAATTGGGACAATAATGTATAACTTACTTAGTGGGATATTAATTCAAAATCCATCCAACAAAGAAAGTAAAACCCATCAGAAATGAATTCGTGAAGGATGTGTTTTCTTAATTGCTAGTTCCAGGTAGCCTTCCTCATTTTCGTGCAAAACATAATCCAGGAAGGTTACATTGCTTGTATCGGGGTTCACAATTAATCCGGAAAGGAATTCTGGAAACAAATTCTACCAATACCCTTGAATTTGTATAGTGAATAAGCATGTTCCAGAAATGTATGGTAAAATAGGTATGTACATGTCTGTTTAACTTGTTTGTTTGCATTACAAAAAAAAAATATTAAAATTGTCACGTTAGTATTTATAAAATATTTCAGCAAATAAGATATTGATTCAGGGAAAGCTGAATTCCAGTGTTAAGGGAAATGTAACTTGGTAAGACGGAAATTAGAACTCGTCAAACACGAGAGTATGAGGTAAGAATTGAAATCTAGTATCATTTGACTATCCTATACAGCAATTTAAGACCCGTACCTTAACTAGATCTTTAACCTATTTTGAAAATGTAATTAACGTTAACAAATTTTATAAATTGTCAGGCCCATGTTTTTATCACTGAGTGAAAAAACTTGAACACCAGAACGAAGACTCATTGTAAGAGGGTGCGATCCAGTAAATAAAAGTTGAAATAAATGGTGAATTTACACGTCTCTTGAAATATTTTTTATTATGAAGCAGTAGGTTAGAGAAAACAGGCATTATTCTAATGCCGAACAAATAACTGTACTTAGGGGCGAATGACTGTGGTGATTGTGTAAAATTAAATAAACTGAATTATTCAGTTCCCATCTGAACTGGAGAACGTGGGTTAAAAATTAAAAATTTCATTTTAAAATTCTAAGAGACGTTTGGAAAAATAATTTTAGCTAAAAATGTAATAAAATATATCCATTAGGGATAAAGTGCTTTTTGAAAACAATCTTTTGTTATTTTATTTATTGTTTTACCAAAAGTATTTCTAATGCTTTTTCTAAACCAGAGTTTGGTGGTTGACATTTTGTTTTAGACAAACTTGAATAGATGAGAAATAATTTCTGTCGTAATTTGGAATTTCACTCTCCTCCGAAATTAATTTGTTGCTTCCAAATGGCACGTTCACTAATTATTCTATCCTTCTGATTCTGACCATCAAATGTATTTAAAAAACATTCACTTCAGGCCCACAACTTCAAACCAAAATTACTGGTTTTTATTCCAAATTTGAGCACCACCAAAGCTTCCAACGACCCTTTTTCTATTAGAATTATTGTGAGACCCAAGTTATACTAGATTCTCGTACTTTCAGCATTCAAAATTAATAATTTCGGAATTTTGAAAACCAGTCTGAATTAATTAATTAAAAAAAAATATTTTATTATTTCATAATCAGACAATTTCTATTGACGGTGGGGGTTCCAGGTGTCAGATGATTCTTGCGGTGGAAAAAATATTTCATGTCAAAAAGCTTGTCAGAATTTGCGATCTTTTCCAAAATTTTCAGTGAAAATTTGTAATAAAAATAACGACTTGGTCTTTCACAACGATCATCAAGATAGTTATTCTTACAATTTGATACGACGTTTTACAAAATTTTAGTTAAATTGGATCAGTACTAATTTTACCTACATTTCCCAATTGACTTTAACAAAAATATTAAATCGGGATTCCACAGCATTGTAATTATGTAATATGTGAGAATTCTAAATGGCAATTCTGAACAATGTAATTTATTGATTTGGACATTCCTAGAAAATTATTTGTTTTACTACATTCCAAAAACAAAATTTGCATGGGTCCCATTCAAAATCAAGACTGTTTGTACTCGAATAACTTAAAATGAAGAACTTGAACGCCACTTCATATATTTAACCATAAAACATTAAACTTCTGTCTCAGATTTCCAATAATGTTGGAGTATGTGAAGAAATAAATCGAAATACGAGGTTGGAAGGACTGTTGTAAAATGAAATAAAAATTATTTAAATATATTCTACAGATTATTGTTGAATAAAATTTGAACATTCAAAATCCTGTGCTGGCATTTGTGCCAAGGTTAGGATTACTTACTTCACCTTTCTTTGTTTTATATCCTGCCAAAGCGGATCTGAAATATGACCAGTGATGTTGAAAGTGCTTTAACCTCGTTTAAAGACAATTTGTTCTGAGGGGGTTGTACCAAAATAAAAAAGACATATAATATCAAACAACTTGTCAGAATTTACGGTTCTAAAATTCTCTGTTAAAATTTAAAAGAGCTTCTCAGTGAAAATAAAGTTTATCAAATATTTAAAACACTTTGACTTTCAACTGAAAGTTAAGTTGCATTTATATCTGTGATGTCTTCCTTTGGGTTTCCCCCGAAGGTGAAGATAGGGAAAAGAAAAATGTAAATTTTTTAATAGAATTAAATGTTTCAAGAAAAAAATCCCAAAAACATTTCTACATCGGCACAAAATCATATTTCCATGCTTTGTTTTTACTCCAGAAATTAGATTTTAATCTTGGTGGTTGTACGGACCCACACCGAGGCGTACGGAGGTTGTCGCGTTGTCAAAATATTCGGCATATTCTGCCCATGTAACCAAGTGTATCATTATTTTCCAATTAATCGATTATTAGTTTCAAATATTTATTTAAGATTTTGATAAAAATATTTTAATTCTGCTAGTTTCAATAGAATATAAATATTTACATAATTTACCCAAAATTATTCATTGAACCAATTTTGAAATAAATTGAATAAATGCTCAAAATTGAAATGTATGTTTTCAAAATTTATTTTACAGATACAATAGTAATGTTATAATAATTATTATTATAATATTGTTTTAATATAGTACTCAGTGACGGATAATTTGTGGTGCTAAAGGACACACAATTTCGAAGAAGTACATAATTGAAAACGTGAGGAAGTCAAAGTTCCTAAAATTTATTTATTTGTTATCCCGTGATATTGTTGAAATTATTGGTAAATCATTTAGGAATTAAGGAAATTGACTAATTGTAAGAATGATTTTGTCATGTATAAAGTATTTATCATGAGTGAATGTCAAAAGTATTCAAGAATGAAAAGAGGAACTGAAAGTGATGACTAAGGGATAACACACTTAGCTCAAGAGTTTCAAGAGAGAGGAAACTTGACCGCGAGGATGCAACCCATTGGACTTTGCTGACACAGCAGATTGACAGTTTTATGACGGTAATAAAACTCGGGACTGACTCAAGACTCAAGACCAGCCCAGGACTCAAGACTCAAGCCTATAGTTTTAAGTACTATAAGAATTTGTGACACAAATTCTTCTAATGAAACTTCCACTTGTATTTAGAGTTTATTTAGATACTAAATTCATTATTTGATGTAAACTTGGACTACTTAATGTTATTTAAGAACCTGTGACTTTCAGAATAAACACAGATCTGATTATATTATTCAAGCAGAAATATAGAGATTATTAGAGCATAATCAATATTTCGTACACGTTATCAGCACGATAGCTGAAACCAAACTCACTGCAAAAGTGAAAAGAAGATTTTTTTTCCGACGTGGAAATTTCTACAGTGAATTTTAAGACTCCACAGAGGTGTTCTTCAAAATTTTAAAGAGTGAAACTGAAGTGCGATAGTTTCTTTCAACAGAGAAGAATATCAAGTTTCATTTTTTGTTGTTGACGTACAACAAAGTTTAAAAGTGATAACTTTCAGTGAGTAAAGTTCTGCATCAACTTACCCCGAGTGAAATAGTGCAAAATTATTTTCCTCATATCTCTACATCCCGACGACGGATTTAGCTGGAAATTTCTGTGACAACAGAAGAGTGTGTGTACTTCATACAGTGTGAACAAAAATTCCGCAAAGGAATTTTTTATTCAAAAGTTTTTCCAGTTAACAGTCACGATGTCCACAACTACCAACAACCATTATGTGACCCGGAGGTTTGATACTGCATCTATAACGAAGCTCAACGGGGACAACTACCGCATATGGAAGACAAGGTTAGTAAGTGTTTTTACGGCTCACAAAATCATGGATGTCGTGGATGGATCCTTGACCAGACCATCTACATCTGGAGACAGCCAGGACAAGTGGGACCAAGCCAACTCGGAGGCTTTAACAAGTATGTATCTTTCTATGTCTGATGCTGAGGTAGATAGAGTTTCGGGGTGCAAAACCTCAAACGAAGTATGGATTAAACTAAGAACAACGTATGAAAGCACATCCGGAGAGAGCAAGCAAGCTCTTCTCCAGAAATTCTATAGCATAAAGGAAGGAGACTACAACTCTCCAGTCAAGTGTATGTGCGAGGTGCAAAACCTTGCAGCCCAGTTGAACTCCATAAGATCGAAGATGGACGACGAATCAATTGTGGCTCGCGTAATCTCTAGCCTCATGGCAGAGAAATTCAGGAATTTCAGAGAAGCCTGGAGATCGGTGGAGGTCAGTAGGCAAACTACTGCACTTCTACTATCAAGACTGAAGACCTGGGAACTCGAGGATCAAGAGTCAGGAAGTCTTGCGAAAACCAGTGAAAGTGGAAAAGCTTTCTCAGCACAGAAGCAAAATGGGAAGAAACCCAAATTGACCAAAGAGGAAATTGCTGAATTGAAGAAGAAATCTAAATGCCATATTTGCGCAAAGCAAGGGCATTGGGCTCGGGAATGTCCAGAAAAGAAGAAAAAGAACAACGAGTCAAAACAGACAACAACCACAAGTCAACTCAAATCTGGTGGTACTGCATATGCAGCTGGAGACCACACGGATGATTGGGTTAATGACTGTGGAGCTGATGCACATTACTGTGGAAGATTAGAATGGTTCTCCGAATATGAAAAATATTCGGAACCACAGCAAATTGGACTAGCGAATGGATCATTCATGCAGGCCCTTGGAATAGGAAAGGTGAAGGTCCTTGCTCTCAAACGAGGCAATTGGGAAACCATCGAGATTGGAAATGTTCTATACATCCCTGGAGCAGCAAACTTACTTTCTGAAAATGTCCTCTTGAAAAAGGGATACAGAATCGAGAAAGAAGGTACAGAGGATTTTATTTTCTTCAAGGATGGAGTACCGGACATACAAGCATATATGAAGAATGGACTTCAAATTATGCGCTTCAAGCCCATTGTTAACAACGCATTTGCTTGCAAAAAGCAAATTAATTGGCACTCGAGATTGGGACACATCAACTGCAGTTTTTTGAAGAAAACTAAGAACAAAGGAGCAGTATATGGTCTCGAAGACATGAAAACTGATGACTCACCATGTTCAATATGCAAGATAGGAAAAGCGGTAAAACAGTCCTACCCAGAAGTCGCAAAGACTGGGATAGTTAAGACTGGTGAAGTTTTACATGCAGATTTGATATATGGACTCACACCATCAAATAGAGGTAGCAAATACTGTCTATTGGTTAAAGATGAGGAATCGTCTTTTAGACATGGATATTTTCAAAGGACAAAGGATGAGACCGCTGAAAACATCAAAGACGCGGTTAACTTTATGAGTAACCATACGGGGAACACAGTGAAGATTTTCCGTTCAGACAATGGAACTGAGTTTGTGAATCAAACTCTGAAGCAATTCTTTTCAGAGAAAGGAATTCTACATGGGCTCAACGCCCCGCACACCCCTCAAGCAAATGGATTTATTGAGCGTGATATACGCACAATTCAAGACGCAGCACGCACTATGCTTACGCAAAGTAAGTTAGGTGACAAATTTTGGGAAGATGCAGTTGGAGTAGCATGCTATATGCTCAACCGGACTTTGAACTCCAACAACACTGAGATTACACCCTGGGAAAAGGTGTTCAAGAAGAAGCCATCCTTAAGACATGTACGTACGTTTGGTTGTACTGCGTACGCCAAAATCATGCATGGGCATCAGAAGTGGAACGACGCAGCCCTGGAGACCACACTGGTCGGGTACAATTCTCTCAACAAGAATTACAAACTATGGGTACCAGAGCACAACAAATACATAGAGCAGGCGAAGCACGTAACTTTTGACGAAGACACCATGGGTATCATTGATAATAACTCTATGAGTATTATTCCTGAGGATAACGTTACCGTACATGAGCAAGTAATTTGTCCCGCCAAGCAAATTGTCACATTGCCCAGGAGCATATTGAAGAAATCAAGTCCTCCTGTACAAAGTAAGGCAAACTTACCTAGTACGAGCACAAGCAAGGCAAATACCCCGGAACAGGTATTTTTAAGTCCTACATCAAGCCGTGATAATTCCCCCGAAAGGGATTTATTCACACCAACGAACTCAGACGATGAAGGTTCTACACCCAGGAAACGGTTTGTGTCATGGCCTGACACAGAACCAGAAATGTTTGAGAAGTCAGATGAAGAAATGGAACAGGATCCAGTTCCAGAACCAACGGTACGACGTTCAGGGAGAGTAACTACCCAGACGGAAAAGTATCAAGCAGGTTTTCTCGCTGAGCAAATCAGTGAACCACGAACCTACAAAGAAGCAATTAATTCCAAATTCAAGAACGAATGGAAGGAAGCGATGGACGATGAAGTCTGTAGTCTTGCAGAGCAAGAAACGTGGGCTCTTGTAAAAAGAACTCCACAGCAAAGACTCGTAAAGAATATGTGGGTCTTTAAACTGAAGAATGGACCTGATGGACCACGGTTTAAAGCTAGACTCGTGGCGAAAGGTTATAGTCAAAAAGAAGGTATTGACTTTCAAGAAACTTTTGCTCCAGTCAGCAGGTACGAGACCGTCAGGATTTAATTATCCATCGCAGCAGCTCGGAATATGCACATCATGCAATTTGATGTAGCAACCGCATTCCTAAACAGTCCATTAGATGAAGATATATATATGGAGCAGCCCGAAGGCTACAATGCAGAACCTGGAATGGTCTGTAAACTATTGAAAGGACTTTATGGACTGAAGCAAGCTCCTAGGAACTGGAATAAAACTTTACAGGAAAAGTTATCCAGCATGGGATTCTACCAAATGGACAGCGATCCTTGCTTATTTAAGAAGGATCATGACGGACATCCTATATATATGACTATATATGTAGATGATGGACTTGTTATAGGACAGTCCAAAGAAGAATTGGAGGCTATAATTGCTGACTTGAAGGACAGCTTTAAGCTCACCATTCAACCCCTGAAGAAATTTCTTGGTATAGAAATTATCAAGAATGAGGACGGAATTTTTATTCACCAGGAATCATATGTAAAAGAGCTTTTGAGAAGATTTGGCATGGAACAGTGCAAAACTGTTGACATTCCGATGGACCAAGGTCTACAGCTGGCCGCAGTAAGTCCATCAGACACTGCCTACAATTTTCAAGAACTCATTGGTGCTCTGCTATACCTAGCAAGATGCACGAGGCCGGACATCACATATGCTGTTCATTACCTCGCGAGATTTTTTGCTGGATATGGGAGGCAACACTATGAAGCTGGAAAGAAAATTCTGAGATACCTAAAAGGGACGCAAAGTCTCGGTATATTTTATTGGCAATCAGAAGATGATGTCATTCAGGCTTATGTTGATGCAGATTATGGTTCAGATAAGAACAGTAGGAAGTCCACATCAGGAAACTTATTCACCTTCAATGGGAGTCCAGTTTCGTGGCTGAGCAAACGACAGACATGTATATCACTGTCCTCAACGGAAAGTGAATATGTGTCGTTAGCTCAAGGAGGAAAGGATGCTGTATGGATACGAAAGATTTACGAAGACTTTGGAGTAGCAAACACTCCTATTTCTATTCTCACGGATAGCCAAAGTGCTATGAAGTTAGCAAACAACCCGGAGTTCCATGAAAAATCCAAACATATTGACATCCGACACCACTTTATCAGAGAACTGGTAGAGACCAAGCAAGTCTCTCTCAAGCATTTACCGGATATTGTTCAACCAGCTGACATCCTGACGAAAGCAGTAGGAAGAGTAAATTTTCTGAAGAAGAGGACAATTATGGGAACGCAACTTCCACCCGAAGAACCTGTAAAGCGCAGAGCTTTATGCAGTGTAATTGTGGATCCTAAAAGGCCAAAACTGATTTGGACCTTATCACTCTTTTTGTCATTACTGACACTCGGAGGAGCAAGTAATGGAAGCCCACTACTTTGGAGGATGACGTATGACCCAGCTGTAATTGGCTTTAAAGCCTTTACTATGAAGATAAACCTAATTTCGCCGTGCACATTCCTACCTATTGAAGGTACGGACGCAAATATGGCGGAAGCACTGAAGAAACAGTGTGAAGAAACCTATGATGAACTTTTCTCTAGGAACATTGAAAGGATTTGTCCCAGTGAGAAAACTCTCCACAAAAGAGAGAAGAGATTGATATTTATTGCAGGTTTCATAATTGTGGCGGTACTGGCTAGCGCAGGTTTGGGCATAGGAACCTTTGCTCTGACTAAAACTTACCAATTGGAGACCCGTCAATCAGAGCTACTGGCAGCTCTAGATGAATTAGAACGAGATGTTTTTGCAGCTAACAAAAGGATGAAGACATTTCAAATGGAAATACGCAAAGTAACTTCCAGACTGGATACATTGGAAGCAGATCTGATGTCATTCAAGCAAAAGGTGATCGAGTTACAGTATGTAATTTCCTACCTCACAGGACGATTGTTAGAGGGTAAAAGAATTTTACAACTTACGGAGAGAACCTGGAGAAAAAAGGAATTGTCCACTGAGTTGTTCAATTACCTTAACATCACATTACCGTGTGGAGAAGACTGCCCTGCAGAATATGGAACTTTTCAAAGTTGTGTGATGGACGAGAATAAAAAGGCAATAACATTGGACTTTACCATTCCAATAGTTAATAGGAGCCTTGTTCGTGTCAAAGCTGATCCATTTGACATTATGACGAAAAGGAATAATGTTACTTGCAGATTAAAGTACGCCGGTCCTATTTTAGCGACCATATCAGCTGAGGAAGATTGTGTTTACAATACACAATTCCAGGAGGAAATAAGACAATTGTCACTAGACGTGTCATTAAATTGTACGAACAGTTCTATATTTGAAGACGGAACTTATTACAAAACTGAGAGATGCAAAATCTCCAGAGAAGAGGATGAGAAGGAGTTTATTCAGGTTAAACTCTTCAACAACCTATATTATATATACTGTCCAGGAAGCAGTTATGTAATTGGAAAAAGGAAGATTATGTGTCCACTCCATGTGTTCACATTACCCCTATCGGCTACGTTCACTCTGAATGACGTAGAATATAAAGTAGTGGTCGGACCAATTCAATTCAGAATTGGAAATTTTCGATTCGATTCGATTCGATTCAATTCGATTCAGTAGTATTTCGATTCGATTTGCAGCAAAGCCAAATCGAATGATTTGATTTGGGTACTGAACTGAATCGAATCATTTCATGTGAATTGCAATTCAAACAATTCATCAAAACCGCTTCGGCTGCGCATGGGTACTTTTTTTCCGCATATTAAAAGTCCAAATACTACGTATACCACAACGTTTGTTATTTTAGCGTAGCTTTTACAATACCCTTTATAATATGTATACGACACTCTAGTAACATAAGGAAAATTTTGTATTTTCCCACTTGAATCGTTCGATTTACAATTCAATTCGATTCACCGAGTGAATTGAATCGAATTGAATTGCTTTGGGGCAAATTGAATCGAAAATTGGTTTTTCGATTCAATTCAAGCTTCAAATTGAATCAAATCGAAAAATTCGAATCAAATTGAATCGATCCGACCACTAATATAAAGGATCGATTCTAAAGGTCATTTACCGAGAAAAAGAAGATCCGTTGTTAATTGAGCAGATCAATTACCATCTCAATCCGAACATCAATTGGAAAAATCTCACAGCCGAGATTGATGAAGATTGGAAGAATAGTGAACAAGAGATTGAAAGAGAAGTGCATAACTTATCAGTGTTTCAATTCTCAAACAGTTCATGGACAACGGCAGAAGTTTTGCTAATTGTAAGTGCATCCCTATGTGGAACAATTGCATTTATAATTGCTGGAAGAAAATGCATTCAAAAGTTCAAGTCGCAAAGACAAGGACGAAATGCAACAGCAGAAGAAGGAGAAAAGAAGGAGGAATCCATTCCACTTCAAGAAATAGTAGAAAATAATTTTTACAACTAAAAGATTCGTAATAATTTTTTATATATGTACATACATGAGTAGTTATATTGAAAAATTAAGGAGGATGTTGAAATTATTGGTAAATCATTTAGGAATTAAGGAAATTGACTAATTGTAAGAATGATTTTGTCATGTATAAAGTATTTATCATGAGTGAATGTCAAAAGTATTCAAGAATGAAAAGAGGAACTGAAAGTGATGACTAAGGGATAACACACTTAGCTCAAGAGTTTCAAGAGAGAGGAAACTTGACCGCGAGGATGCAACCCATTGGACTTTGCTGACACAGCAGATTGACAGTTTTATGACGGTAATAAAACTCGGGACTGACTCAAGACTCAAGACCAGCCCAAGACTCAAGACTCAAGCCTATAGTTTTAAGTACTATAAGAATTTGTGACACAAATTCTTCTAATGAAACTTCCACTTGTATTTAGAGTTTATTTAGATACTAAATTCATTATTTGATGTAAACTTGGACTACTTAATGTTATTTAAGAACCTGTGACTTTCAGAATAAACACAGATCTGATTATATTATTCAAGCAGAAATATAGAGATTATTAGAGCATAATCAATATTTCGTACAGATATAATTGGTTAAAGATGGAAGAAGACAATACGTTGGTGCTTTGCATTTGGATTTTTAGGATGTAATCCTCGTTTTTAGCTCCTTCTCATAGCTTTAAAAATAAATAGATTCATTCAATGATTCTCAAATTTCACTCCCGACACTGACTTTTCTTCAACGTTGCCATTATTTTGGAAATTCCACCCCACATTTCTCAACGTAGGGACTTCTGAAACAACGTTTAGAGCTTACACTAAACGAAGAAGATAATATTCCAAAGAGAACTACTCCTGTTGTTGAATTTCCTAAACTTGCTCTCTTCTTACGAACCTTGCCCGAAATTCTTATCTTATGTACGGAACTGGAACATTTGTTTTTATGAACGACAAGAAATGTCCCACAAACGAGTGTCGCAAGTTTTTGAAACTTATTTTTTTAAGTACACAATTCATAACTTTCTTAAGACCTTGTCCTACAGAACCCTGACTAATAGCTCAACTTCCTTAAGGTCTGGATTTATAGTTTTTGAGCTGGTAAATGAAACAAGTTGAACAGAAATCTGGGAACAGATTTGATAAACAATGACGTAACTAGATTATTCCCACTACCTTTCTTTACATGGGTTGGAGGGGAATATCTTATTGTGAGTCGACGTGCAATTGATTCCTCAATTTGTATCAGACATTGCGGGGGTTAATATACTATATTAACACATGTTTTTATTACTGTATCAAAAAATATGGAAGGCAAGGACGAAGGCTGTGAAAGAAGTGAAAGTTTAAATAAATAGTTTACACGCCGGTTGAAATAATGTTGCTGAAGGAGCCGTTCATATCTTGTCGTTAGAATGCTTGCGTACAAATGTGATTAATTTCTCCGATTAATTGGAATATTTTTCCGAACTTGAATTTGGATTCCAACTCGAATTCCGGTTTTCGAACCAAATTCGAACTTGAAATATGATCAAAACTTGAACCTGATTCAACGAAATCTGCAGTATTCGAGTACTACACACAAATATGTACATTTAAGCTCCGACAGAAGGTACAAGCTTCCGCCCTCAAATCTTCGCCCCTGAGTGACCTTAGTGCTAGCCACAAATAAATTTTGAAGGAAAAATTTGTGGAGTAGATTCTAAGGATTCCGAAGATTCCTATTCCATAGATACTAACATAACTTGTAAATGTTTTTATAGCTGCAACCACTTCCTTTTCGTTCACTCTCAACAATTAATCTTAATATTTTGTGGAAACAGTTTGTTTCTATCATGTTATCACGTAAGAAGTTTTAAATTATTAAAATTAATCGTAATATGATTGCTGTCCATAACAAGGAGTAAAATATCTGTTTGTTTAATTATTAAAACCATTTTTAAGAAAATTTAGTCAAGGCATTGGCATAAAATATTTTTGTATCATTTTAAGATTTCAGTTTAAAAACTGAATCAAAAATATTTTTGCTTTTGCTTTTGATTCAGACTTTATGGTATTTTTCAAAACCTTACAAAAATTTAGTTTCACAGGAACATACGCACATTCATCAGGACGATATGCATATCTTTACGCTTAATAATTAGTACCTACAATTGACAAATTTTAAATTGTTTGACAACATGTGTTAGGCAAATATTATTCAGTTCATTTATCATGCCAAAACTCTTTGAGTATGAAATTCAATCTCAGTTATGGTTTCATTTCAGGTTGTACAGGAGTTAAATTGCTACTGTATGAACCCATTAAAACAGAGATAGGACATCCTCGTCAAAATATCTTCTTAATGTTTTAAATGGTGCATTAAATGATATCCTTAAAGTCAAAATAATTTTGTTGCTTTGCAACAATTATTAAATTTCTTTTATAATAATTATAAATAATAAAAACTATTTCTTAACAACTAAACCCACGCACACTGAGAGTGGTCATCTATCATATGATTTCTCGTCGACAAAAAATATGACATCAAATCAAATCAGGGAATTTCATAACACCTCCCAAATTTCCACTATGATGTCGAGATTCTCAAATCATTCCTTCTTGTAGAGCAATTAAATTCATTTTAAATAGGATAGCATCAACCGGTACCCAGCTAGCACTGAACATCATAATGATATCATAACTATATGCTCGAAAGTCAGAATCAGTTCATGTCTTTTTCATGAGGAGATTATGACTTCCATTGTACATCTTAACAATGAACAATTTCTGACACGGTTCTGAAATTGTTCTGAAAATATTACAGATGCTGAGGTTCTTCATAATGATTTCAGAATGTCAGGATCAGATTGAGCTGTGCTCACAATTTTGTCATTTTCTGTAAAATTTATGAAATGAGTTTCTGCACAAGCTTATTGGGAGTGCCCGAGACCAGTGCAAGAATGAACTGTTAAAGCAATTTCAAGTTAATTCATTCAATTAAAAATTGTGGATATGAACCTGAAACAGCGGGAACAACGTTGGTAGATAGCCAACGTCTGATGAAAGAAAAATGAGAATTCAAAGAGGGAGGAAGAATTTTGTATCCTCAAATTTGTCCTGGAAGATTGGGTCCGTCCCGATCAGTGTTCAATACGAGTATGGGTAATACTCAAGTAAACGGGTATGAGTACTACCTGGGGAACGATTTAGTGTACTGGAGCAATTTCGGGTACAACCTGGGTTAGCTTTGGTCGGCTGAAACTTTCGGGAACGGATACGATTAGCGGTTCAGGTACAAGGATCTGAAAATGGGTACATACCCTCCAAGTACGGGTATAGCAGTTTCATTTGCTCGTACCCGCTACCATTAGGGCTCCTCACAACTCAAGTTATCCCGTTATTTGAACTTGAAGTTGTACTTGAAATTGAATTTTCAACTCAATGTCGTCCTAATAGTTGTATTTGACCAATTGTAAATCATTTTTTTAATTGACAGTCAATTTCTGAAAACAAACTTGTAGCTTCAATATTTGAAGTTGACAATTGCAAGTAGTAATTATTGAGCCAATTGAAGTTGACTTGAAATTGACTTGAAGTTGACTTGTAATTGACTTGAAGTTGATTTAAATTGAGTCGAACAATTTAAAGTTCCATTAAGTACTTCTGCAGTCGACTCTCTTTATAACGACATTAATAAATCTACCAAAAAGTGACGTTATAAGGGAATGACGTTATTGAGTCACAAAAAATACATAACGGCTTAATTAAAAAAGTTTGTCACGCAACAAACCTTGTCAACCACAACAGTCAGGTTTGAATCAAGTATTTCCTGAATCTCAATAAGACACTTCTCAGATCATTTACCAAAGTTTTCAAACAGTGAAAAATGTAATTCCGTTAAAACTATGAATATCAGTTCTTTACTGGACGCGAAAATAAATCTAAAATCTTAGAAATGTGGATTTTCCTGAATTTGACTTAATCAATGTCGTTAACCAAGTTTGTACAGTCGACTCTCCCTACAGCGTCTCTGCCTATAAAGTCATCCTGGGTTCCTCCCAAGCTACATTATATGATAATTTCTACCTTTATAGCGTCACTCGTTATAACGTCAGTTCCTTTATAAAGTCGTTTTATTGTAGCCGTAGGATGAAAAGCGTAACCTTATAACGTCAGGTTAACGCTACAAAGGGTCGAACCTAGCTAAATAACTTACCTAGTGGTGCTGTCATTTTAAAGTTATTGTTACTCTTCAGTTTCACTACAATTGCATCGGTTAATTATGCAGCGACGGTATAAAAGAATGGAAGAAACATATTATTAAAAATATATATGCAAGCGTGGTTAACGGCATTGATTAAACCACTTCAGGACAATCCACATTTCCAACCTTTTAGATGTACTTTCACATCCAGTAAAGAACTGACTTTCAAAGTTTTAACGGAATTATATTTTTCACTGTTTGACAACTTTTGTAAATGATCTGAGAAGTGTCTTATTGAGATTCAGAAAATACTTTATTCAATCATGTCCTTTCTTATTGGCGGAAACTTGGAAAAAATGTTATGATTTATTTATTGAAATTAATTATTTTTATTCTTATTCCGCATGGATACATAGTATGTACTATTTAAATGAAACGAGAGATGACTCCAATTGAGCTAAAAAACATTTCTAATTAAACTGTTATTTATTTTATGTCCCTCTATAACGTCATAACCTTATAACGTCACTTTTTGGGAGATTTATCGATGTCGTTATAAAGAGATTCGACTGTTCATATATTTACAATTACACGTTCCTTCCAGTCTTTTGTAACGTCGCTGCATAATAAGCCAATGTAATTAGTGTATAGTGAAATTGAAGAGTAAAATAACTTTAACATGGCAGCACCAGTATGTTGTTTAGCTAGGTTTGCCGCTTTTTAACGTCAGCATGACGTTATAAGTGTACGCTTTTCACCTTACGGCTACAAAAGAGCGACTTTATGAAGGAACTGACGTTATAACGAGTGACGCTATAAAGGTAAAAGTTATCATATAATGTAGCTTAGGAGGAACCCAGGATGACTTTATAGCAGTGCTGCGGACAAGTTCAAGTAATACTTGAGTTTTCAAGTCAAGTTCAAGTTCGGGTCAAGTTCAAGTAATACTTGAGTTTTCAAGTCAAGTTCAAGTTCGGGTCAAGTTCAAGTAGGCCAAGTTTTTTACTTGAATCATTCGGGTCAAGTTCAAGTACGTACCCGGCTTCACCATGACATTCTAAGACAAGTCAAGCTCAAGTGCAAGTAAGACAAATTTACTTGAACCCCAAGTTCATGGCCAAGTTTTTAAATTACTTGACCCGATCGCAGCACTGTTTTAAAGGGAGAGTGACTCTATAGTAGAGCATCACCCCGTGGGATATTTCAGGCCCGTGCCCGCCCGTGGCTCGTAACGTTTTACGGGTCCCGCCCGGCCCGAAATTAATGTTTATCGAAAAAGCCCGGCCCGGCCCGCAAAATTAAAAAAAGCCCGTAGCCCACCCCCAAAATTCCATACATCTTAAATACTGACAAACTGTATTTTAATATTGGTGTTCTTGACTGTTACATACAGTCGTTAAACTACCTTGTTTATTAAGAAGGCAATACAAAAGCTTATGCTGCTATTTTGGTAAGCACTTTATTACAACGGTAACTTCTGGATTCATCTTCTAGACTAAATGGAATTTTCCACAGTAATGAAGATCGAAATGAAACTTACTAAATAACAAAGGCAGGTATGCAAGAAAACTTTTCTTGCATACCTGCCTTTGTTATTTAGTAACGGTCGTACAGACGGGCACGGGCCTAGAATATTCCACTGGGTGATGCTCTATCGTACACCAAGCAAGTTTGCTTGAAAGCTAAAACTGCAAACGTCTGGAATTCGTTCAAGTCATTCAAGTCTATGTACATTCACAACTAATAGAATTTCTCACAGGCTTTTACGGGCTTTCACGGTCTTTTTTAACCGCGATGAAAAGACCGTTCCCGCCTGTAACCCGTCAAACGTAATAATTTTTACCCGTACCCGCTCGAAGCCAGTGCGGGCCTTGTTTTTTACGGGCTTACCCGTAAATTTTACCCCCCGAGATGCTCTAACTCTATGGGGAGAGACGCTGTAAAGACAGTCGACTATACATGAATAATTTACATGCCACTTTAAATATTATTTGGGATGTGTAACGATGTTGACAGCAGGTTTATATCAAACGCCATCAAGTTTGTGTGGCAAATAGTTGAGTCCATTGTAGATGTGGGGCCCCACACGCGGGCCTATTGATTCGGGCTGGCCGGAACCCGACCCGGCCGGGTTCAGGCTATAAATACGAACTTTGGTCGGGTTCCGAACGGGTTCGGGCTGAAACCGGGTTAACATCGGGTTTGGGCCTGCATTTATTTTTCAGTTTGGATTTCGGGAGGGCCAGAAATTACCAATTATTCGACAATCCTACTAGAATGGAATTTAGGACACATGTATATTTGACGTTGCGCAGAGTTCAAACATTGGGTTCATTTATATTAATCCTAAAGCTAAATAATCGTTCATTGTATTTAATACGTACACATCCATTTTGAAACGATCCCTTTCGCTTGATAGTTTATGTTCCAACATTTTCAGAGCCAATTAGAAATTTTGCTCCGGGAGGGCAAGTTTATTGAATGTGATCAGTTAGGATGGACATTATATGTAAATATAATAGAATATGTAAAAGGGTTTCACAGTGGATAAGATTGGCAGGGTTTTCATCGGTTCTTAAAACCATTTAAAGATCGGGTTTTAGCGGGCTCGGGTTGTAAAAAAATTTGGAGACCGGACTTTGAACGGGTTCGGGCTTCAAAAAATGTAAGGTGCAAAAACGGACCGGGTTGAATTTCAAATGCTTAGACCATTGGTGAACCGGGTATTTGTTCTAGTTTCTTTCGGGTCTGAAGTCAAACCCGAATCCCACCTTTAGACCATGTTCGCTGTATATTAAAATTCAACCAAACGAATTGTATAAGCGCCATCTTCTCAATTGGGGAACGTCTTATTGCATTTGAAATAAGATTTAAGACTGTAAGAGATGTTTGAACAGTCTAATTAAATTAAAAATGTAATTTTATATATTAATTAACAATGACGTGCTTTTTGAAAACATTTTTAAGTCTTTGTTTAATTGCTTTACTAAAAGCATTATTATTGACAAATCAGAGTTTACATACTGACTTTATGTTTCAATAAAACTTAAAAATAGACGTTAAATAATTTCTGTCGTAATTTGAATTTCTTCTTCCTCCAAAACTATTTTTTGTTTAAAAAGGACGCTTTCACTGATTATTGGATTCTTGAAATTCTGCTTATCAAAATTATTTAAAGAACATAAACTTTAGGTTCACAACTTCAAATCAAAATTACTAGTTAGTATTCAGAATTTGAGCTCAAATATTTAAAAATCCAAAAATGGGACAAGCAAGGTAACAGCAAAGTAAAACACGGGGAAAATAAAGTACGTTTTGGAGTGGTTTCTTTAAAAACGACGAGTTTCAGGCTGTTTCATTTAATTATCTGCCTCCCATTACAGAAGCGCCTCCAGCTTTAGTTTGGGAATAAAAAGTTTGACTATTTAGTTCCTGGAAATTTCAAAAAAATTGATGATTCAAAACCATATCGGTTTTTGATTTACGCTTTACAGTGTTTTTCACAACCTCACAAAAATTTAGTCACATAGACTACTCAGGAATATAGACACGTTAATAATTATTACCTTCAATTTATGCATTTTGAGTTGTTTGGCGACATTTTTTCCGAAAAATATTATTATCTTATTTTTACTTATCCCGCCAAAACGGTTAGACCACAAAATTCGAAATCTCAGTCAAGTTTTAATTTCAGATTGCAGAGGAATTAAATTGCGTTTGTATGAACCCATGAAGATAGATAGGACATCCTCATTAAACTCTTCTTCCAATATTTGACAATACTAATTGAAATCATGATTTTAAACTAGAAAGCTTTTTTAGGCAACATTCCAACTGTAAGAGTATTTGTCAAAACGTTTGTGTATTTGAATATCGAAAATTTACCTGCGGCATGATTTATGTTGGGTTTATTAATTACGACTTTACGGTATTTTTCAAAACCTTACAAAAATTTAGTTTCAGAGGAACATACGCACATTCATCAGGACGATAAGCATACAGTATCTTGACGCTTAATAATTAGTACCTACAGTTGACAACTTTTAAATTGTTTGACAACATGTGTTAGGCAAATATTATTCAGTTCATTTATCATGCCAAAACGCTTTGAGTATGAAATTCAATCTCAGTTATGGTTTCATTTCAGGTTGTACAGGAGTTAAATTGCGACTGTATGAACCCATGAAGATAGATAGGACATCCTCATTAAACTCTTCTTCCAATTTTTTACAATACTAATTGAAATCATGATTTTAAACTAGAAAGCTTTTTTAGGCAACATTCCAACTGTAAGAGTATTTGTCAAAACGTTTGTGTATTTGAATATCGAAAATTTACCTGCGGCATGATTTATGTTGGGTTTATTAATTATTAAATTTCTTTGAACTAACTCTTATAAGATCACTCATTGGGTGTAGTTTTGAGTGGTCCCTTAATATTTACGATAAATAATTACGAAATAGAGCAAAGTAGCTTGCAGGAAAATAGTAATTTTGTGAGTGAATTTTTTTCAGTACAGTTGATTGTAATATAGTTTTTTATGTTGAATAACTATAAAAGAGAAAAGTCGGGACTTACAAAGCTTTTATGTTTTTACCATTCGACATAGTTGACATGTCAACAAAATTAAAATGGGGGTTTTCAAAAGTTGTGAATTATTGCTTAAGTATATATATATATATATATATATATATATATGCGCGTGGAAAACCACACGTAAAATTAATAACGTGTGCAAATTATCGTGTAAATGTACAAAATGCGTATTTTAAAATATGCATGGATGTGAATTTGTGGTCTGAAAGTGTGAGATTCAGCAAGTTGTACTGGGGAAATCCCTTTGAACTCTATCATGTGTAAACACATGCAAATATATGTAAAGACGTACAGAAAATGGGAAATTAAGCTGGTTCTATCTGCAGGTGTATTTATCGTCTTTTTATCAAGTCGGACGATATCGCATGAGCACGCAGATGTGCGACTCGACTACTATTGTAAACAATTTCAAGCGTAAGGCTTTTGTAAAATCGCTCGATTTTGATTTTGTCTCACACCAGACTTTCGCACAGGACGAGATACAATAGCCGGACCAGCGGCAAACGATCTGTTCGGTCCTGGACTATGGCAAGTAGTAAGGTACCAATTGTTGATGTATTCAGGCCATGTTACCGGGCTACCGTATACAGCCCATGCTAACCACTGATGTATACATTTGCACATGCATCCGTATATACGGCAGCATAATGTATTAGATACGTACGTATCTCCTTCACACGTATACGTACATACGCTGCGCGCTTGTCACACACACAGGGAAGAAGATGGGGAAGAAAACGAGACTCGACAAACTACACATGTTCTCACCGTCTCTATCGTTCATACCTACTTATGCGACAAAAACACACTACACACTTTTCCCAGTCTGTCAAAAAACATTGTACAACCAAAATAAAAGTACGAATACGCAAATACACTTCCTACATTAATAAATGCATAAAAATGGATGGAATTTAATAAAAAAGCAGAAAAATACATGAATGGCTCCTCAACGAATACGGTAAGGCATTCGGATTTTGTAAAATTTTAGACATATCCCAGTTTCATAGCAGGAGCCTCTTTTTCAGGAAAATTGTAAAAGTCGTCCCATAGCTCCTCTTCAGTGTCCCAAAATAACACAATGTCCTTCAGAAAGCCGGATCTAAAGTCACTGCAGGTCGAGTATAGTTTGATCAAAACAGTTGTGACAATGGTTTTATTTGAAGCCGTTTCATGTTGTATTAATAAGTACTAAATAATTTGTAATTCATTCCCTCCATTGATTATAATTAGCTTCTGTGTAAAATTTTAATTACATTAGTAGTGATTCGAGAATTTTGACCTACGTATAATGTCTCAACATACGGAGTGCTCTACAGATCATTGCATTTTCCATCAATAGCAAGATTTGTTTGCAGTAATTCAAATTAGAAGTCCGAAGTAGAAAACAATTTTGAAGATTTATAAAAAGTCCAATTGTTTATTCTCCACAACGCATGCAGTGCGCAATCGCTCGGTTATCTTATTAACATGAATCCCCATGCCACCATCACATACATCATAGTCTTGCTATTATATACGAATTGACCATGTGTTTTCTTAGGACAATTTATATTTTAATACTCATGGCTTACTTGAACTTGAGTTCAACTCTGTCCATGATGAAACCATTTCTCTTGAGGTTCCGGGTGCCAGATGATTCCTTCTAAACAAATATTGTCTCACTCAAAAATCCTTGTCAGAACTTAACGGTTTTGCTAAAATTCGGAATGAAAGTTTCCAAATTCTCTAAATAAAAATAACATTGAAAATCTTAACTAAACTTATTACACTGAAAGTTTTAACCCTGAAGTGATAGTTAAGATACATTTAAGATGAATTTCGTCGCCACGTGAAATATCGTTTCGGTCCAAAAAGTTTAAACAAGTTACATAATTAGCTTGGGAAATAAGAGGTATTGGGAGCTTGAGCTCCACAAAATAATACATTCGTTCAAATCATACACAATGTTGAAAATTGTGGAGGTTGCTATGCTTCCTCGGAGATAAGGATTTAAAGTGGGTTAATTTATTAGATATCATTGGTAGTTGATTAGCAAAAGGTGGATATTTGTAAGACGATATTAATGAAATATATGTTAATAGTCCTATTTTGACGAACATTTTAGTGGAAAAGCTCAATAAATTAGAAAGAGAAAATTCGAGTAAAAAACTTAAAATCAGGTGACTGTCTACAAAATTATTGTATTGGTATGCAAAAATTATTGAAGAAAATAATGTTACAATGCACTATCTTTATAAAATTATCCCTAAAGCACTCCAAAAGCGCTCTATAACGGTATGCTCTTATAAGGAATATGTATCTAAATACATTGCAGTACAGACTACAATAGTCAGCTATATATTTGTTTATGAGAAGTATTACCTCATGCTGTAACAAGTAAGGAATAATACTTACGTATATAAAGGAGAAGAATTGTATCAAGTACGCAGCCATTGCATTGCACCTCTTGCTTTCTATATAAGCTCATATGCTCTTATAAGGGATTTGTTTTAACGTGAGGAAGTGAAATGCCAGGTCCTACATCGAAAATGCTCGTAAATAAACGGTGCTCTTAAAGAAATCACTCACACAATCATCGCACTACAATCCCATTGGGAGAACCTGGGATTGCTCTTATAAATAACATACTCTTATATGGAGGTCTATTATGGCAAGAGTACACTGTAACGTGTTTAGCAGTTTGTTCCTGATTTTTCATAATTAGTTCCATGCTCGCAGCTCAAAACCATGCAGCGGTCCAGAAAGCAAAGCAAAGACTTTGAAATATTATGTTGCCAACGGGGTTTTTCTTTTATTTGGCCGTGAAATTTGACAATTAACTTTTCAATAATAACTTAACCTTTGAAAGTATTCTTTTAACCAAAATGTTGTTACCAAAACGACAATTATTTATTTCACTATATTCCTGGAACAAAATTCAAATGCGTTGCAATAAAACCTTCAATATTATATTTTCCAAGACACGCGATTCGAAGGATGACATTTTATACATTTTGCCAGCAATTACTCATGAATAGTTTGTAAAATTCTACGTAATTGGAAGCCTTGAAAATGTAAATGCAAGTTCACGGAACTTGGTTTGTGATAATTATTTTATTTCAATACATTATTCTTGTAATGTTGTTAGGAAATATATAGAAACCATGCAGTAGTTCTTAAAATAAGCATTATTGCAAAGTTGTAGTAAGCATAAATAAATGCTTTAAATAAATGTAATCTGACATTGCTCCTTGCATTGAATCCCAGTTTGTGAAAAGTACTTACTTTGTACTTCCCACGGTAGACTACGGTCTTTTGGATTGACAATAACTGTTGCCCTACACTAGTTTTAAATTACTTTTGATTAATCTGGCAACAGGGAAGTAAAGTTGACGCCATCTACATTCAAATTTGTCGTTAAAAATAAATCGCCCTTTCGAAGACGCAGTAGATGTCGTTTGAAGTTCGACATGCGTAAGCCTAATATTTTTGTAAATGTTTACAAAATTTATTTGTAATACGCTCAATGATATGTACATATAAACGTATGAAACCTTTTTGAATTTGCATTGGGGATTCGTAGGTCAATTCGTACTTACGTAAATTCGTATTGAAGATTGTGGGGTGGGTGTACAATAATATATGTAAATATAATCTCATATATTTATATGCTTTTATTCTACATCCACGCCGGCTGAAACATTATTTTATATGGAACCACCGGTGTTTCAAAGATACACGATTGACATATTGTATTAAAAACGAGAAAACGAATGAGGACAGTCTGGTCGTTTAAATTCTACAAAACAAATTATTTAACTGCCGTTAGAGCACATATTTGGAGAACGTCAGTTTCCATTCAGAAAATTCAGTTTCAAAATTGTAAGGGACGTTAGAATTAATTATTTAAATTGGAAATTAAATAAAATGTGCTAATTAGGAGTGAAGGGTTTTTGGAAGGATTATTTTTTTATTTTTTTTTACTAAAAATATTTGTATTAATGTTCTCAAACCAGAGTTTAGAAAATTGCGTTTTATTTTACTAAAATTTAAGTATATAAGAAACACTTTCTGCGCATCTCCGATAATAATTTTCTGCTGCGAAAGGACACGCTCACTGATTTGTATCCTTCTGGTTCTGACTTTCTGAATGAAACTTTGATCTCGAAGAAGTTAAAACTTAAACAAAACTGACAAATAGGGACAAGTAAAGTGCAAACGTAAAGCAAGTAAAACTTTCAAATAATTAATATATGAAAGCATATACCCGTAACTAAAGAATTACTTCTGCTGTATCTACAGAAATCGAATAACTAAATACCGTGGATTCATAAAACTGATTTTGACTTCTAATTTATTATTTGTAAAAATTTACCCAAAATTAATTTAAATAAGAATAGGATAATCTTAGTGGTAACCAAAAATTGTTCATAAAGCACCAGTTTTGAAATCCTGCTGAGCGGGAATCTGTGTACTTATTTTAACTCCTATGGAGATAACTCTAGACGAATATGGGTTTTAAAAATTTTAATTCCTGTTACTGTAAACGCTATGTGCTTATTAATTCGACATTCTTATGTAAGCTACGATTTAAATTAATACCTTAATTACAGTAATGAGCAACATCTGAATAATATTTAGTAGAAATAGGGGCACCCAAGTGTTAATTGGATACTCTCGCGAACGAATTCTAATTTAATATCTAATCAGAATTCACGAAGTGTAAAATACAATAAAACCAATGAGAAATGAATTATGGCTCTTATCGTAAGAATTGAAAACTAGCACAGTGACTTATTGTAAGCACTACTTGTCACTAATTGCAAGTCACTCAAAGGCCGAGATGCGTTTCACATTTTCGATACGTTACGTTAAACTGTTACAACCAATTTTAAAATTGACGTTAATTATCAGTACATTGCTAAATATTTTTCGAAAAATTCCGTTGGTACAAAACAACAGAAACATTCCAGTGTTCGTTTTCGTTACCATTAAAAAATAACCGTTACTTTCCGTTATTGTTTTTATTATTGTCCCTCGTTCTACACTAAAACGTGAATTAACTTGTGCAGCCAGACGTTCCTGGTAAGCCGGAATTGTCGCGAAAAAGCAGTTTATAGTTTCTCTGTAGTTTTTAGTTCACCTGCAATTCGACTACCCGATGTGATAATCTCGTCCTTGTTTTGTTCTTCTTGTTGAATTGTTCTTTTTTGAACTTAATTTTTCCACTTTCACTAAAGGCAGTATTCTCCATGACTAGTTCTTATCTACTAGAAACTTGAATACAGCCAAAACTTGAAGCCGATCACACATCGTTTCTGGGAGCAAAAGCATGCGAATGGAGGATGTAACAGATCAAAGGGATAAGAACTTCCTATTCAAATTTCCCATGTTTTCAATAATATGTGTAATTACATAAATGATGTTCAGGGTATTCATATCCAACTCTATTTTTAACACATCCCCCGTTTATTTACATGCGCAGTTACTCCAAGCAAATTCAATAATAGTTGCCAATGCATAATGCAAAAATATGTATGTACATGCATATGTTCATTTGATAGCGTTGCGTTACGTTACATTACATTATTCGCAGGGCAATTCGTATTGGAAATTGGGGAGGTTGACTTATATTCTCATACATTTATGTTTTTATTACTGTTTAAAAAATATGGAACGAAAGGACGACGACTAAGCATGATAAAGATAAGTAAGTAAAAGTTGAAAACAATTATTAACTCCAACGCCACTTGAAACATTTATTTTGAAGAAGCTGTAAGTTATTACTCAGGGCCTTGGTTTGCCCAATAAAACAAATTATTAACTTCAATGCCACTTAAAATTTTGTTGATAATGTGGTTTGGTCTTAATCGTACATAGGATGTTAGCAATGTTATATTTTACAATATGTAGAGACAAATGATAGTAGTCAGTCTGTGCATTCAAATTCAACAAAATGAAATGTGTAATTGTATATCAACTGGAGAATGTGGGGCTTCAATATTTCGTCTTCGAATTAAGAATGATGACTATATATTTCAAATAATAATCTACCATTACAAAAACTTGGATAGTCAAAGTATGGATATGTATAACATCAAAATTACTTGGGTTGTGACTACACAAATCGGATAACTAAAAATATATGTTCATAAATTCGAATTTGACTTCACATTTTATTTTGCTTACATATTACCCAGATAAACTCCTGAGACAAATATTACCAGATTCATAAAAATTTAATAGTAAATTAGCAAGTTCCAGCAAATATACAGTAAACAACAACATACTCAAAGTATTTTCCGTACTTACGGTGTGACCGTAATAATTTGTTACCAACTCTAGCCCCCCTTAAAGGAATTACTCATCAAATATTTAATTCAATGTTTAAAGAAAAGAGTTTCGACGCCACCTAATATATTTTGTCGGACACATGTCCATAAGTCAGGCAATGCTTGCAAGAGTTGCAAATGCAAACGCAAGTTTTCAAAAACTGGTGTACTATAATCATTTAAGAATAATATTATTATCCTAAGGATTATGTTGGAATTACATTTGAAACATTGGGAATTTATTGAAAATTGTACTTCAAATCCCCAGTTTTGTATTTTGATAGCATTATTTTTAATTATAATTCATTATAGTTCTTCAGGGATAAATTATAGTCTGAATTTGTAAAACGGCAAACGTTTACTGGGGGATGCCTGCTTGTTTTGTTGTCGGTAGATATTACTTCAAATGTCTAACTTGAATATTGTTGTAAACGTTTTCAAAATTTATATTGGGTGCGTAATTATTACGTTTAGAGGGGGTAATTTCGAATTAATTTTTAGTTTAATGTAATACGCGCAATGGTAAACACACAAACACTTTAGATAATTTAGTGGAGAACGAACTCTGTAAAGCAAACCCTGGCAAGATCAAAGATAATAAACTATATTTATTAGTAATATATAGCGATATTATTGGTTAAGTGGGAGACGATAATCATATTGTTATTTGCAATTTGCACCAGGTTTTTAACTTGTTTCTCACGGCCTTTAAAATAAATAACTTCCAAACGCAGCTTTTGTAATAACATTCATCTGAAAACTGCGGTTTAAGTAAACAACATCAGGTCCACGGTTATTTGTTATTTAGAATCGTTTTTATGAGAAACAATAATTTCCTGTTTGTTCAAACCTTATGGCACATTTTCTGGTTTTTTACCCGGGATTTTGATCTTAGAACGATTATAACATTCTTAAAAGAGTTCCAATCGAGTTTGCTAGAAGCGAGTACTCTCCAAATATTTGTAGACGGAATTTTATTTATGTTCATTTCTTCCATAAAATCATAAAACAAAATTCTTCGTCCTTCTCGATGATTTCCCACTTTCACTCGAGGCAATGAATTTCCCTCAACGTTCTGGGGGATCGTGCTTACGATTCTGAACGGAGAAAGTTCTCAAATACATCCCCGGAAATATTATAACATTTCCAATTAAAGAGCGTTAAAAGATTTAAAGAGAACCTGACTTTAAACTTCATTTTTCCTGATCCATGGGATCTGACTTGACCGAATTTAGTAAAGTAAATTTGAAAATATCTGGAATTTTATTTGTTGAAAACTGAAGAAACAATTATTTTTCACTCACTTATGTTCCCAAGAGGGAATATTGGTAATTCGGATGCATTTTTTGATTAATTTAAAAATAAATCGTCTCTCCTGTTCTTACAAAATTCTGCCAAAATTCTTAACGTACGAACTGAAAAATCTCACTTCCAAACTACAGTTAAATTTCCTACAAAAGAGTCAAAGAAGTTTTTTGAAACAAATTCTAAAATTTCTGTAAAAAATTTGTAACTTTTCAAAAGTTTTTCTAAACACGACCCTGACTCATAATTCACCTTTTTTAACCCCTAAAACTATAATTTTTGAGTTTTGCAAACAAATTTAAATCCTAATTTGCTAAATCATGGGAAAATTAGATATTTCCCACTAAACTTCCTAGCATGGTCTAGAGGGGGTAATCAATTTTTGATTCCCCGAACAATTGGTTTTGTGGGAAGAGTTTTGAAATTTTTTTTCGACAAATTAATGATTTTGCAAATCCCATCAAATTATGACTGAGATTTCGTTATTTGAATTTTTTGAGTCTCATTTTGATCATCACTGATGACATAGTTGGAATGTCATCAAGTTTAAAATGCAGGTCTTCAAAAAAATTTAATTACTGTTTTAGTGTAATCCTCTCGGAAAAAGATTAATGGAGAAAAATTACTGCCTGAATGTGCAAAATCTGCAACTTAAATATATTATTGGAGGAGAATTGTAGCCTTTAAGTGAAATAGCGCAAGTTTTACTGGTAAAAGATAAATAATTAATTGCCTTATGTATACCAATTGACTCACTAAAACTTGAAATAAATATTGAAAATCTTTAATTAATAGTTTACCTAAAATTCAAAGCCATGCAAGTATGTATGTAATAAATTTGAAAAAGCTATGGAGAAATCGGTAAAGCTGGAAAAGTAAATAAACTATATTTATTTAGGCAATCCTTATTATTTTTCAGTAGATACTTATGACTATAACTAACTTTCAGTTTTTACATGGCATGTTAATCAGATTGTGCTATAAAATTAAATTTGACCATGTAACCAATGATTTTAACATCTTTCCTATAGCTTTCAAAATAAGCTGCTTACAAACGCAGTGTTTGTAGTTAAATTCCTCCGAAAATTTCTGGCTGGAGCACCCAAGAATGTGTCTTATGGTTATTTGCTATTTTGAAAAGTTTTCTTGCAAAACAATAATGTTGTGATGATGCACACCTCCCAAGCAATCACTTAAAATGTCCTAAAAGAGAGCGTTAAAACATTTTCTGAAACAAATTTCCCAAGAATACACACAATGAAGAAGTTGGCATTCCATAAACCTCATTAATCTTGACCTCCGTGACCCGAATTTTAGACCCAGGTGAGTGGAGTAAATTTGAGAAAATCTGAGTTTTAATTTATTACAAACTTTGGGAATGAACCAGTTTTCACTTCTTCATGCTGGCTAGGAGCAAATGATGATGGCCACCCTGTACATTTAAATTAAACAAAATGCGTGCTGCAAAAAAGATGCAAAAAAATGCCATTTAAATTGGAAATTGTCGTTTGAGTTTTTAAAATCCAATTTTAAAAATGAGTTAAAATTTCCGGACCTGAATTTCAGGTCAACCACTTCACTGAATGATCTGGTAATCCCATGCTGGGAATTCAGAGCTTTTAAGCATTTAAATTCTACGCCACTTCTAATATTTCTCGTTTCCACATATCCTACAGTGTCACAAATTTGCTACAGCTAATGACAGACGATACAAACTTAAAACTTTTTAAAAGTAATAAGCAACATCTGAAAAGCATTTTGTAGAAGTTGGGACATTCAAGTTCTAATTAGTCATTCTGGTGAACAACTTTTAAATTAAAATCCAATCAGAATTCGCGAAGTGTCAAATACAATAAAAAAAATGAGAAATTATTTATGGAAGGATGTTTTATTAATTGTGACTTTCAGACAGCCTTGCTCATTTTTCGCGCTACGTAAGCCATGAACCAGCCAGGTGACAATGATTCGATCAGGATATCATTTTTTTACAAATAATCCTGACATGATTTCCGGACACAAACCATACCAGTGTAATTAAAATTGTGTAGTAAATAAGCATGCTCCAGTAAAATATAGTTAAATAAATATCGTCGCTGAACGGTCTGAGTTGTGTACAAAAGCATACGCAAATGTAGTATTTTACCTATTCAGTGACGATATACTCCTTGTTTGCTGGCATTATAATTTTTTTTTAAATAGTAAAAATATCCCGTTAGTATTTGTCAAAAATTTCAGCACACAAAATAGTGTATGAGGGAAAAATGAATACCAGTGATAAAGGAAATTTAACTTGGTAAGATGGAAATGAGAAATCATCAAACGCGAGACTACCAGGTAAGATTTGAAATCTTGTATCCTTTGACTATCCTATATCAATTTAAGCCCCGCACCTGCACCAGATCTTTTACCTATTTTGAAAATTTAAATAGCATTAATAAAATTGTTTCCAAATTTTAGTAATTGCCAGGTCCATTTTTTTATTACCCAATGAAACAAATTGAACAAAGAGACAGAGAGGTTGAGTACCCCTCAGTGAAGGTTGAAATAAATGGGGACTTTACAAGCCTCTTGAAATATTATTTACCATGAATCGCAAGGTAATTGAGAAAATGGTATATTTTAACGCTAAGCAAAATGTTATATTTAGGGGAAAATGACGATAGCGATTGTGTAAGAATAAACTGCTTTTAGAAAAAAATTTATTTTTTGTTTTACCGAAATTATTTCAATTATTACAGCCAAACCAGTGCCTGGAAGTTGGCTTTTTGTTTTAATCAAACTTGAATAGTTGGTAAATAATTTCTGTCCCAATTTGGAATTTATTCCTCCTGCAAAACTAATTTTCTGCTTCAAAAGAACGCGTCCACTGATTTTCGGATTCTTCTGATTATGAACATCAAATTAGTTTAAAAAACGTTCATTGTTGTTCATTTCATGCTCAGAACTTTAAATCAAAATTACTGATTTTTGCTTAAAATTTGAGCACCCCCAAAGCTTCCAATGACAGTTATTCTATTAGAATTACTTCAGTTAGGCTTGTCTGTATTCTTTTACTTGAAGCTTACAAAATTAGCACTTAACTAAACACATCTACCCTGAGGGTGATCATAGTTTTATAGTGTTATAAAAAATGAGGCTTTTAAAACTAAATAACAAAATTAACACGTTCAGATTCTGGGAATACGTTTTTGAATATCTGTCAATTTTCTTCGAAAATGAGCTTTTACTTGAACACAAGCACTCTCAGGGCGGCCTTCTCACCGATGATTTACTCTCAACAAAAAACGTGGCATTTTGGTAGAACCAAAAATCATGTCAATCAAATTCAAAATCATTTCATTGCCTTTTCCAAATTTCTATTAGGATTAAGAAATTTCAGTCAAAATTATTTTAGGGATAAAATCAATTAAATTTCTTTGTAAGGAGAATTTTTCACCTGATATCAAGGTGAAAATGTACAGCGGTTTTTCAAAATTTATAACCGCTCCCCTGTATTTTTTCAAAATTCTGAAGACCAGTGACCATGAATTTGATTTTTGAATTTTGTTTGACAACGTTTTTAAAAAGTCTCACATAATTCTTTCTTGACGAAATAGAATATTGAAACTTGACTTTTAAAATTTAATGAAATTGAATATTTCATCAAGTTTTCTACTAGAATTGGCAAATTTCGTATGGCAATATTTTAGATTGTAAGGCATGTAAGTCACTTTTCCATGAGATATCAATTATCAAAACATAGCATCTCATTCAACAGTTATTGACATTTTTTGAGTTTAAAGTCACCCAATATCCGTTTTTCGAAATTTTATACGGTCAGAATGATTTTTTTTAAATATTTATTTTATCGTCATCAAATAATTTTTTCTGCGACGCAGTCACAGGTATCAAATGATTCGTTCTAGGCGAAAAAATATTTCACGTCAAAAATTTTCAATCAGTAATTTAAAAACATCTAAATTAAACTAAAATTTGATTTTCGGGATTTATCAAATTTCTTGACCTACAACTGAAAGTCAAGAAACGCTTATGATAAATTTATACCCCGGTTGCGATATTATATGTGCCAAGTGTAAATAGAACTGGTAAAGTAAAGAATCATTAGATGCCTAAGAAGGTAATAAAAATTTTTCATAAATATGAAATAAAAGAAAGTAACTTCAAGTAGAATATTAATTTTGTTAGTGATTTCATACTCAGCACAGTTGATTGTTCTATGGATTTTTATGTAAGATACGTTAAGAAGTGAAAATGCAAAATACAACAGTTGGGTAAGGAGCCCAACGATTACAACCGAGGTTGAAAGGAGGATAATTAGCGATTTAATGGAAAATAATTAGGAAAGTTAGAAAAAGAAGACAATTTAAAGATAGCGCCTGGACGCCTCGTATACATTTATATCCATTTCCACAAATACCTGTGATTTTGGTTTCCCTTAAACATGAAGATAGGGAAAGAAAAATTGTGAACATTTTTTATTATACCGTTTTTAAGAAAAAATCCAAAAATGTGGCTTCAGCTGCACAGCAGTTTATTTTCATACATAATTTTTGCTCCCGAAATTATATTTCAACTTTGGCAACTGTACAGCCGTATTTAACTCACTCGTAATCGTCACAGAAAGTCGTCTCACCATTAGATCAATATTGAGAGAATTGACCAGTTCTCTAATGCTAATTGAAGCTGCTATTCGTATGCCAGTTCGTATTGGAGATTAGTATTGGGGTTGATATGCGTATTATTATATTTCTATTTTTAAAACTGTATCAAAAACTATGGAACAAAAGGACGCTGACAGAGGATAAATGTCAGTAGTTAAATACAAGTTGAAATAATTGATTAATTTGAACGCCACTTTTAATATTATCTCTGATATTGCGGCTGCGTACCGCAATTTGTACTTCTCGCGATTTTAGGGTGTCAATATTTACAATGAACATGAAATGACTATGGTCGTTGTGTACAATAAAATTAAAGAAAATGAATTATATAAATATCGTTTCAATTGGAGAACCCATGTTTTGCACTATTTTTTTTTTAACTTGTAAGTGACGTTGGAAAAAACACTAAATTAAAAATGTACTTTTTAAAAATAATTTTTTCGATAATGTTGTGCAAAAGTGTTTCTGGTAATGTTATTAAACCCGATCTTGGAAACCGGTTTTTTGTTTTAAGCACACTTAAATAGGCGGTAAATGATTGCGGTCGCAATTTGAAATTTCTATGCTTTGAAAGGACGCGTTCACTGATTTTTCTATTCTTCTGATTATGAACATTATATTTGTTTAAAAAACATTAACTTCAGTTTCACAGATTTAAATCCAAATAACTGGCTATAATCCAAATATTAGCACAAAAAATTTAACCAAAAGGAACAAATAAGGACACGCGAACAGCGAAAGCCTGCAGAATAAGTATAAATGAAAAACAGATGTCATAACAAATTGCTTCCAAACGCAGCTTTGATAATAAAATGTTTCAAAAGTTTTTAAGTGACTCAAATTTGTTCAACTGACAACGAGAATTTTATTTGAAATTTTTATTGTAAAAACCGTTGTTTAGCTTTTTAGGTTCTTTGCACATCATTGCTCCTGCATTTGAATTTCCCCAAACGGACTCCACTTCTTACGGACTGTCCAAAATTCTGAACATATGTAAAGAACTTGGGATATCCTACTTCTGAACGACAATATAATGTCCAACAAACGAGTGCCAGAAGTTTTTTGAAACAAATATTTAAATTTGATCAAACGATCATAGCAAACTCAAATGAGTTCCAATCAAATTTACTTCAAGTCAGTGTTTCGAAATATTTTAGACACGAAAAGAAGAACTTGGATATGAAATGGAATAAAATTATTTTTACTTCTTCAACGATTTCCCACTTTCACTCCCGACACTGACTTTCTTTCAACGCTATATTGTGCTGCTTCCCCTCCACATTTTCGAACATAGGGACCTATCCCGACTTTACATATTCATACACATTTAAAGATTAACACTTAATTGTTGTCAAAATTGGGAATTTCTTCCCAACTTTAAGGACTTTTGACAAATTTGAAAAAGAAATGATTAAAACTCGCTCACTCAGAATTTTAATTTGAAATGATGTAATATCTGTTTTCAAGTCGTTTTGCACAGTCCTTGCATTAAATAATGCCATTAATAATTTGAGCCATATAGCCACTTGCACTTTGCCAAAAATCAAATATAAATCATTCATAACGTTGAAACGACTCTGCAGGATTTTAAAATGTGTAACAAAGCCAGAAACCCGAACTTAATCCGGTCCTGAAGGATGGTTTTACTATTCCTGTACTTGATCCTGCATATGTATATTCTTTGAGGTTTTCAAAATTGTGAAACCATCGGTAAAAATTGTCAGACAACTTACGTAATACAATATCTGAAAATTTAAATGCATTTTAAATGTCTAATCTGAACACGTGACTCTGTCTTGCACAGTAAATTAAATTGTTTTTACCATATCCGGAAAATCAAAATTTTAATGTTTTCCAATAAAAACCTGAGTTTTAAAAATTATTACGGGTTATTATGTTCACGTATGTATATCCGTGATTTTAATCCTGCAAATATGCTATGTGAGAATTACGATTTTATTTGTGAAGTTGAAGGATTTGTAGTGCTATTTTAAGTTGTTTTAGTGTCTTGTCAAATAAAGATTTTAATATAAAGTTGTAAATATCGTTAAGAAGGAAAAGGGACCAGTGACCACATTCAATACGGTGTCTCCAATTCCCGAATGCATTTTAAATGTCTAATCTGAACATGTAACTGCCATCTCTTGAGTATTCCTTGAATTTCTATTTTACCATATCAAAAAATTACAATTTGAGTGTTTTCCAATAAAAACCGTTTTAAAAATTAGTGTGGGTTGTTCTATTAAATGCACGTATATCGTCTGGTCCGTGATTTTAATCTGCAATACGTGTCATTTGAAATAGGATTCGTGAGAATCACGCGTATATATGTAAAGTTGGATCATTTGTAGTGCAACTTTAAATGCTGCTTTCGGTTTTCGTCAACTAAACACTTTAAAATGAAATTTTAAATATTGTTTATAAGGAAACGACATTACTGACCACATTCAAGTATGATAGGAAAATAATTTTCCAATTACTTTCACTCCCAACTCTGATTTTCCCTCAACGTTATTTCTTGTGCTGGAGGATCCTTTCCCTGATTTACAACGCAAGGACCTACCAAATATCTTCCCTTGAATTCATTACAATTTTCTATAAAAAGCCTTAAGTATTTTCGAAAACAAATAATCTACACTTTTTGACAATACTTTCTATTGGTACGTAATTAAAACTAATTAAAGAATGCTCTAACGAAAGCATGTGTCAGGAACTTGGGTCTGCCCAAAAATTATTTATGGACGCTGCTACAGTATCAAGTGGTTGTAGCCGGGCAAATTTTGAAACTAAATTACAAGGATTGACAATTTACAAATACTGAATTTTTTAGCGACATTGGTTCTGCAAATATTATTCTCACTTTCATTTGGAGTGACTGTTATTCTGTAAATCTTAGAACTTAAAACTATTCTTCTAATTTTTCATAATTTTTGAAAAACTGTTGAAGTAAATTGTCCGGTGAGAGTGTAAAACTAGGAAATCCGAATCCTGTAATAAAGACGCCGGAAATTAAAAATCTTATTTCCACCGTTTGCAATGGTTTTGCGACTTCATAATACAAAAGTTGCCAGGTTCAAGTACTTGAAATCCAAGTTCGGGTTCAAGTCAATTCCAAGTTTGGTTCTCAAGATTTATGGACCCGACATTCAAGTATCAGATCAAGTTCGGATTTAGGAAAGATTTCTTGCAAGATATGACTTGGTATGACAAGTAATTCGTGGGACCCAAAACGCCAAGTTCGGATACTGACAAATATCTACTTGAAAGTTCAAGTGCAGGTCAAGTTCAAGTTCGGACAACTAAAATACTTAACCCGAACGCAGGTCTGTAGGACATCCTCTTCAAAAAAAATTTTCAACGTTTTTTCAATTGTACTCAAAAATTAAAACTAAAGCCCAAAGTTATACAAGTTTTTCGAAAGAACTTAGAGGCCTCAACATTGGGTTTTTAAAATTTGAACCAAAATCGGCATGAACTAAACTTTTTGCAATGATTTAAAAATTCCGGCATAAGGCGATTAGTCCTGAGTGAGGAGACCAGGACTGAGATGATTTTTTCTGGGCGAAAAAAATTTCCGCAAAAGACAGGTCAAATTAACGTTTTTTTCAAAAATTCCCGGTTTAAATTTTGAAAATCCGTAAACTAATAAAAAGATTTGGCAAAAAGAAAGCATCGACTTTCGAAAATGAAAATTTCTTATGGGATTTAACGGTGGAAAAAAAATTATCTCTATTTACCACGAAAACCAGGGCGATATTTCTCCTTTGGTCTCGTTTGGACATTGGACCAGGTCCCAAAGCTCCCACAATAATTCATTCCGATCCTGAGTGGGTATTGGGGGTGTGTATAATTCTGGAATTATATAGAATTTCATACATTAGCCAAAACATATAAAAATAGTAGGGAGATAGAAAAAAAGGCTAAGATCTTGATCACATGTCAACATGAATTTGAAATTTTATATTTAAAAACTTCAAAAACCGTTTGCACTGAGAGAGCGGTAATCTCATTTGATTTCATCTTGTCCAATACCCGATACCGATATTTTGGTTGAAAATTAGGCAAATTTGACTAGGATTTGAAAATTCCTGTTGACAAGATTTATCTTCTAGAGCGTTTAAATACTTTTCCGAATACTAATATTTTATCCGAAATGCATCGTTTGAGGCCAAAGTTATTCAAAGTTTTGGAAAGTACATTCAACCTTCAAAATCATTAATTTAAAAATTTTAAGCACCAGTCTTAATAAAATTTGCAAAAAAATTATTTACTTTTTACATCATCAGATAATTAGTTCTGTGGGAGAGGGCAGGTTTAAGATGATTCGCTCTAGGCAAATATATATGTCGGGTCAAAAACCTTTCCAAAATTTACATTTATTACAAAATTCTCAGTTAAACTTTACAAACCCGTAAATACAAATGTTATCTTCGGAGCATATAAAAATTATAAAAGACGTACACGCCACTTGAAATTTTCTTTCGGACAAGTGAAAGTTTATATATTAAATCCATGAGCAGCAGAAATCCAGTGTTGTGTGAAGGAACAGTGAGACCCAATTCACAAAGATATTTGGAAGGTACTTTAAATCTTCAAAGTTCGAACATATATTTTTTCAATATTGCGTCGAAATTATAAACATGAATTTGGTAGTTTTGCAATAATTATTAAATTTATTAAAAACTAGCTATCAACTAACGACACGCAAAATGAGGGTGACTATATCAGATAGTTTCTTCTCGACAAAAAAGGTAACATTTTGGTAAAAATAAATTGTCTTATTCGATTACCCATCCCAAATTCCAACTACGATTTCGGGATTTAAAAACAAATTATCGTGAATTTGACTTTTAAAATTTAATTAACAACCTGATTGAAAGACAATTTGTTCTGAGGGGAAGTACCAAATCGGATAAAATTCCTTCTGGGTTTCATCCTTTGCCATTTTGAATTTTTGGCAAGCAGAAATTAATTGTTTTTCGACAGTCTCACGTTACATTAAAATTTGCTTTTTCAAATTTTTGAACACCTGCTGACATTAATATCAAATCATAGAATTTATTCAACAACATCATCACCGACAATGTGTTCCGAGTGGGCCAAGCCGTCGATGACTCCTTCGATGAAGTATTGAAATTTTGACCAAAAATTGAGGAATTTGAATATCCCGCCAAAATTTCGACTAGGATTTTGAAATATGCGTTGACATTATTTCAACTTTCTACAACTTCTTCCAAAGTACTTCAAAATCAGTATTTTTGACATTTTGAATGAATTAAAAGTTTTCACAATTGTTTAAACATTCTGTCGTCAGATAATTAGTCCTGAGGGTGGTAAAAAGTTATGCTATCTCAAAAACCTTCGCAAAGTTTACGCTCCCAAATTTCTTAGCCAAAATTTCAAAAAACCCTAAATAAAAATGAAAATTTAATCTTGAAGGCGAAAATCTAAACCTTCAACTGAAAGCTAAATTATATTTTAGATGTAACTACCTAGACTTAACTTGAAATATCGTTTGCGACAAGGTTCTTCTATGAAACAAAGATAATTCGATGAATGCACTTTTACTTAGTTTTAAAAAGGTTGAGCATTGATAAAGTTAAATGTAATTCAAATTCTAAATGTTAATGGAAATGACAACAGAGGGAACAAATATTGTATCTTATTTCTGCAAAGACTTGTCCTTTGTATTTCCCTCAAAGGTGAATATAAGGAATAGGAGAGTTGTACACATTTTTAAATAAAATTTTGTTAAACAAAAAAATCGCTTAAAAGTTTTCTATATCGACACAAAATCTTATTTCCATGGCCGAATTTTGCTCCCGAAACGAGATCACATTTTTGGCCTATTTTTGTAAAACAATTGCTTAAATGCCCCACTTCAGCATGATTGGATTAAGTATGATGGGGGTTCATGCCCAGGATTTTCAACGCAGGGACCTATCAAACACCTGCTCTGAATTCCCATAAAATTTCCTATAAAAGGGTGTTAACCGTTCTCTGAAAAAAATACAGTGAAATTCCTACATAGTGATTCCCAAGGGATAGCAATTACCGGAAGATATTAAGGATGCCATATGATGTAATAATTATCGTGGTGGAAATTAAATCTTGCCAATATAAAGGGAATGTCATCTAACAAGCAAAGTCTTCCGACGTGACCTTCAGAATTAAATGAAAATTGGTGGAATTGTAGGCACTACTAATAGTATTCACACAAACCCCAAACTTGATGCCATCTCCTCTGGGTTCGGGCAGTAGGACATCTGAAAGTTTGATTTTTTTTTAAAGTTTGACAGGGGGGGCCCTTCCTCCCTTGAATTTTTTCATGTTAAATCCCATAAGAAAAATCCATTTTCGCAACTCGAACAAAATCCAAACAAATGTTCACACATGCTCGAAAAACAATGTAAATGTATCAACACGTATCCCCCCTGTCAAACTTTAAAAAAAAATCAAACTTTCAGATGTCCTACTGCCCGAACCCAGAGGAGATGGCATCAAGTTTGTGGTTTGTGTGAACACTATTAGCAGTGCCTACAATTCCACCAATTTTTATTTAATTCTGAAGGTCACATCGGAAGACTTTGCTTGTAAGAGGAAACCACTGTATAGGAAATTCCCTGTATTGTGGGAAGTTAAAAGAATGAAAAAATTCAGTCTAAAGAGAATTCAACTTTAAATTCCATTTTTGCTGATCCCTGTGTCCAAGCAACTTAAAAAGGGTCAGTAAAGTACAACTGAGAAAATCTGGAAATAAATTTGTTAAAAACTGGAGGAATCAGTTATTATTTTCTCCCTTACGTGGGTTGGAGGAGGAGAGGGGCAAGTGAAGATTGTCTCCTTGTACATTCAAATTAAACAAAATAAATTCTGCATACAAAAAATGAATGAATTGCATTTAAATTGTTGGTTTAGTATTCATTAATTGAAACCTATCCTCTGGTCCCATTGATAATTATATACATCATTTTTAGCCTGAGATCTGCACAGCTTTAATATTATTTGAAATTTGATTAGCTTCAATGGAAATCTTATGAATTACCAATAATAAAATTATTGTCGAAATTTGGGATTTCTTCTAAATTCCAATGTATTTGTAACAAATTGTAAAAGTAAATGATTAAAATTCGTTCAACCTTTATTTCGTGAGCGGGAGGGGCAAAACCATTACTGACACCCTGTACTTTTTCCCCAATTTGTACAAGATATTATGGGGGTTAGACAAATTTACCAAAATATGAAACAGACGGGTGAATTTTGCCAGCAAGTGAAAGTTGAAATAAATGATTGATTTACACGCCACTGAAAATATTATTTGGATTCAGCAACAGAGTATCATTCAGTTTGTATTTTAAGCCGTTAAATGATTATCATTATTTAGGGGCAAAGGACTATGGAACATTCAGATTAACAAAATCAAGTATATAATCGTCATCTCCATTGGAGACCGTCTGTTTAGCATTTAAAATATCGTTTAGAAATTGTAAGGGACGTTTGGAATTAATTAAATTAAACATTTAGTTCAATTTACTGATTTTGCTATGAAATACGTTTTTTAAATTATTGACTTTACTTTATTTATTGTCAAACCAGAGTTTGGAAACTGGCCTTTTCTTTTAATCAAACTTGAATAGACTGTAGACAATTTCGGTCGTACATACTTTGGAATTTCTCCCGCCGGAATTAATTTATTTCTGCTTCGAAAGGACGCGTTTACTGTTTATTGAATTCGTGTGATTCTGATAATCAAATTGTTTTAAAAAACATAACTTGAGGTTCACAACTTCCAATAAAATTACTGGCTAGTATTGAAAAGAGCGGAAAAAATTTAGAATCTATTTAAAATAGACAAATAAGAAAAGCGAAGTGCGAAAGTAAAGTAAAAACAAATGAGTGCTTTATTTTAAAAACTATGACTTTCATGCTATTTCTAATAATTATGTTTCCCATCACAGAAACACCTCATGTGTTTCTTCGGAAAAAAATTAAATATAAATTAATTTTTATTAATAAATAAATTTAAGAAATTCTTGATTCAACTTTAATCTAGTATACGAAGTATTTATTTACTATATATTGTTAAGCCATACTTGTATTTTAAGAAAAATATTACATTGTATGTAAAGAGTAGCAATGAAGCCTCTTACTGTTAACTGTAACACGTAAGGAATATTACTTACATTTGTAAAGAAAAGAGAATCTTATTGTCTATTGTATCGTGCTCAACTATTGGTTAAAAAAGGATGTTTCATCTAAGAAGCTTGGACTCTGTAGTCTCATTGGTATTAGCTCCGAATAAGAGTAACAATGTAAATGTAACGGAAACGAAACCAGTTTGAACTGGATAATTCCTGTTTTACAGCCAACCCTACAGTATATAAACCCAGCTCCTTCACACACTCGGAGAGTCTGGCTCGGATCTTCTCCATTGTAACTTACTGTTACTCTGCCGGACTCCACTCCACTCTCCTTCTCTAGCTCTCACTCTTCCTCTCATTCTTTTTGTACACTGAATAAATATTACTATAATTGGCAATACGCAGTTAATATTTTACTTTACATTATATTACAAGAGACTAAACTCCCGAAATCCCTCACAGCAAGGGAGTGTATTCTCTACCTGCTACATTTCCCCCTATTTATTATACTTTATTTTACTCTTTTCGTTACGTACACGAACCTGCTCATTTTTACAAGTTAAGTAATCCCAACCACAATTATAACTTAACAATATGTTAGAATGTAAAAAATAAATATGGTCATTTTTTTAGAGGAACAAAAAGTTATTTCAAAAAATTATTTCCTTTAATTGGAACTCAAACTATTTTTTCTATCGGATTTATAACCCTTAATATTAAAGGGTACTTTCAGTCTGTTTATTTAAAGTTCCGCGCGTTCATAGTTCAATGGCTTCACACAACACCCAAAAGGTGGCATGCCAAGCACTCTTTATTATTAACGAGCCCTACATATCCATTTATTCAAAGCGCTGATTTTAATATAGTCGCGCACGATTTAGGCATACAACAAGTCTCTACGACAGGGCTTGATTCGTAAGCCGTTTGCTTTTAATTTCTACAATCACACTAGCTAAATAAAAAACTATGGTAGTAAATCATATTTTAATTTTTTTTGCAAACATTACGAAAATAAATATCTTTAATCTTACCAGATTAACTAAAATGTAATAGTAAATTAGCATATACAGGACATAATTGATATACCCCATGTTTTTCCCGCACGTGTAGTTTGACCGTAATCATTTCGCATGCCCTCTAACCTCCGTAAGGGAGTTAGTCTTAAAATATTTGGTTCACCCAGTTTGTAGCAAATTTGTTTCCAAATTTTTAAAAATTTATTTCCTAGTAACAGGGTTAAGGAACATCAAGAAAATTCGGTTTTTTCAAATGCTATGACTTCAATGCAATATTTGCAAAAAACTATACATTGAAGAAGATTCATTCATACGGATTCCCTAATAAGGTTTTAAACTTTCGAAAATTATAGTTTGGCAAAAAGAAGTTAGTTTGTGTGTTTAGTTCCTGGACAATTCCAAAACTTTTTTGATGATGCACTTCCAAATAATCGAGTATTGTAGGTCCAAAGAAAAATTGGAAAACTATTGGTAAAATGAGGTGAAGGACACGGATCATAATAAAAACATTTCAGAAGAAAGAATTCATAAACAGTTTTATTTTGTTTGTGTAACGAACTTGCATGTACAGGTAAGGAATTATTTGACTGTCGTTTAATTACTTGTTTTGAAAACATTAGAATGATCAATTTTTAACTTCTTTAGAAATCACAAATTTTGAAGTGGTCCCCTTGTACAAACTTTTTTACCACATCCCGAAATTCAGAATTTTAATGTTTTCCAATAAATATCAGAATTTAAAAATTTGTGTGGGTTGTTATATTATACACGTATGTATATCCACTGGACCGTGATTTTAATCCTGTAATAGGCGTCATTTGAAAGGATATGTGAGAATACCGATTTTATTTGTATTTGATTCTATAGGATAGATATTTTTTCATTTACAAATCAAAGCTTGGAGTAAGTATGGAGTTGGAACATTTTGAACTAAAGCTGCAAATTTGGGTATCCTAAAGTAAATAAAACCGGTGTTTTAGTTTCTGGAAATATTTTTCTCACTAAAGTAGAAAGACATTCCGAACTTCTGAAAATTGGTGATGCTTTAATCAATGATAGGTCCAGGGTCGGGAATTCTGGAACTGTCATCACTGTTTTTTAAACGCTTGAAACACACAAATTTGCTTGACTCACACACTCAGCATTTGTTTTTTTGATTTTCTGTCAAAACATGCTTATTAAATGTTTTCAATTCCTTTTGCAAATTTTTGATCTTACAGTGGAATTTCCACAAAGTGGCTCCTGTTTTTACAGTTCATGCTTGAAGTTCTTATGGAATGTATGTTCCTGAAAAATATTTTTTCTGAAATATAATTAAATTTCTTAAAAACGAGCGTCTGAAGCGTCTTGAATCAGATTTTAAAATTTGAATAAAGAATTTATAACTTTCAAGAACTTTCGAAAAACTACCCGGACTTACCGGTCCACTTACTTATACCATAAAATAAATTTTGGAACACAAAATCTGGGAAATGATTTGCAAAATGAAGCGGGAACTGGATATTTCCCGCCACATTTCCTTACTTGGGCTAGAATAGGTAAATATATACATTCTTATCTACTTCTCATCTACATTCTCTTCACTGTACAATTGGTTCCTCAATTAATATTGGAAATCGTGGGGGGTGATATATATCCACAATGTATTTATAGGTCAAGGTTTTTATTACTGTATCAAAAATAATTGGACCAAAATGAAGTTGAATTTCGGCAATTAAAAGTTGGGAAAAATGATCAAATTACACGCCGCTTAAAATAATTTTGAAGCCGGACGTATTGTTATAAGTCTTTGAGTAACATTTATGTACTACAACAATTATAATTAGCAAATGTATGTATAGAAATAAAACTAAAACGTGTGCTAGAAAGCAACAAATATGACCACGTTTTCGGATTCAGACTTCAATTCCGATTCAATATTCAAAAATATTTAAGAAATTTTAGGAATCTATTAAAGTTTTGTCAATATCATCCCCAGCTTTGATTATTCTGGATAAGTTTGGGGTTAATAACGGAGTAATCATTGCTTGGCTTTCAAAGTAGTTGGATTTGAGTCTAAATTCGCCTGCCGTAGTCAGAAATTGTCATTTCAGGCAACATCAATGTCATATTATGTACATAATGTCACCCATTTAAACTCAATGTAAATACACATCTTTTTACCTAGTCGCCTTACAGGCCTGAGTCATCATTCCATATGTATATACCATATATTTCGCTTCCTATCTTTAACATTACATTTTTATAGTCTGTATGTACATACATGACGTTACCATTTAAACTCTATGTAAAAAAACAGTTTTCATTGATTTTTCCCATTTGTTAACATGGGATGTCAATGGGCACACCCATACTCACTACTAAGTTGAGACCAAATATATGAATGTGTGCTCCGAACACTATATTAAAATACTCTTCCACTCTGTAACTCTGTTGTTCTCCTATTGAACTGCAACAGGATATTATTTTTCTTTCAACTTTGGATGGGATCATTGCACTCCCTGGAAAGAAACTTTCATAAATTTCGTATTCATCGTAAACTGCAAAGGGACGAATCACCTGCTCATTGAATGAAATTCCTAGTCGCAAACTATAATAAAGTGGCGTTTAAACATATCTTAAATACACATAACTGAATTTTCAATTTCAGATTCATTCTCACCACGGTATTCCATTCCATTAAATGACACAGATGACAGCTGGCACTGCAAACACACATCAACCTAGGATTTCTGTGACAGAGAAAATTCAGCTCATTTAAAATGGGTAGAGCATGCATTTGTTTTTTAGAACGCTACAAAAGTATTTTAAACTATTGCTTTGGCTATGTTTTGCAAACTAATGTTTTTAGTTATTAAGCCAACAAAGAATTTTGTTATAACAGGAGAGACAATTTATGAAATTTTGACTACAGGAGAGAAGATGTGCAAAATGATTTCATAACCAACGATCGTATTTTATAATAAGATTCCCAGTTGAACAAATGTGAATAGTTTATTTTTTACTTTTTTCAAGAACGCATGAAAGTTGGGAAGACAATCCAAAATTCAACGACAATTGTTTACAAGTTACCCGAGGTTGGAAACCGGTTTTTTGTTGAAGCAAACTTAAATAGGTAATTACGTTCTGTGGTAATTTTTAATATCGTCCTCCTTTGAATGGACTCGTTCACAGATTTCTCAATTCTTCTGATTATAACCATCGTATTTGTTAACACAAATATTGTCTTCAGTTTCACAGTTTCAAATCAGAATTACTGGTTATACTCCAAATTTGAGTTCGAAACAAATATAATCAAAATGAACAATAAGGACAAGCGACGTATGAAAGTAAAACAAGTGAAAAATCATCAATTTATGGTACTACAGCAGGGATTGCTACTACGATGGGACAGCGCTAGTTCTGTGTAAATCCCTCGTCCAAATGACAATGAGTGTATTTTAATGTGTGTCATGTGTTTCTATGTGTGTAATTTATTTTAAGCGTAATTATGGAGGCAAATGTAAAAATGAAGAGCATCTGTAAAAGCAAATTTTTTTCAAACACAGCTTTGCTAATAAAATTCTTTCGAAAATTCCGAAGTAATCAAGTACTTGATGTTATAAAAATAGAATGCGTAATCATTCGCAAAAAAATTTTCTGCGACCGGTTGGCTATTTTTATTTCTCCCGTCAAAATGTTTTCATTCCGTTAATGTCAGTCAAGCTTTAATGTCAGTATGTACGGGAATTAAATTGCTTTTAAACCACCCCATTGATTCCGAGATAATGTATCCTCGTCAAAGGACTAATGGTTCAAAAAATCAAGGTTTTAAGCCCCTGGGACCTGATATATTGATTCAAATATGTGAAGTAAACTATGATAATTTTAGAATTGATCTTTACTATAAACTGGATAATAAAATAAAATACGGTATTAAAATTTTCATAATTAGTTTTTTCCAAAATAAGTTAGCATTGACGCCACACAAGATAATGTGTTTAAAAAAACCAATTTACGGAATATAAAATATTTACTATGGGTTAAACAGAAGTAAGAATTTACCACGGATGATAATATGATGTAAAAATAAATTGAAGTCCAGTGCCTGTTACCGGTCACCGACTGAACTACCTGTTATTTTTTTTACGTGTAAAATGTAAGTTGAAAGCCGGATTCGGAAAAGGCCGCAATTATTTAGAGGCGAATGATAATCGCTACTCTGTACATAAAAATTTTAACATTAACAGCTAGTACAATCCAGTGCTTAGAATTGCAGCTTTACCACATCATCCAATTAACAAGTCCGTATCCTTAAGTACGTCAGAAAAGCTATTAAGTAGATCAAGTAATCGAGTCCCAGAAATCACAAAAACAAGATACGTAATTGGTAACAAGAATTTCCGAAGAATAAGTGAATATGAATAACCATTTTTATTTATCCCCCGAAAATGTTTTCACTACGATATCAGTAATTATTTGAATCAAGGTTTGATTTCCGTAAATACATCATTCAAATTTTATTTACATAGACCTTTTCTTTATTGTTGTTATTAAGACTGAGAAACAGCATACCCTCAGAAGTTCTTTGAATTTTTACAAGGCACTGAAAATGAGGCTTTTAAAACTAAAAAACAGCCAGTGTTCAGATTGTGGAAATATTTTTTTAAATATCCCGCTAAAATTTGACTACGACATGGCTTTTGTTGTTTCGCAATAAATATTAATTTTCAAGAAGGGGAGCTTCTGACTCTCACCTGGCGACCATTTCACCGTTGATTCTTTCTCCACAAAAAAGGGTCATTTTTGAAAACCCAAATCGGCGAATTTCATTAACCCTTCCAAATTACTAGGAATAAGAAATTTCGGTCAAAACGATTTTTGGGGGCAAAGCAATTTCACATTTTTCTACCCGAGATGTGACTACCAGATGAAAATATGAGGCGGTTTTTCAAAATTCACAACCGTTTACCTGCTTTTTTTTCAAAATGTTGAATTTTATTTTAATTGAAGTTTTGGGTAAAAAATAATGAAATTGAATAGCCCGTCAAATTTTAGTCTAGGATTGGGATATTTTCTACTGGTTTTTCCCATTTTCAATTTCCAATTTTCCAATGGTATTTCAATCATAGAAGACAAAGCACCTCATTCAAACGTTTTTGAGTCTTAACCCTAGTAGAAATTATGGTAACCTGGACGTCAGCACGCTACAAAAAATTGACGTCAAGTGGTCACCTCAACTTCACGTACGGACGTTCATGCGAGCAACAAATGTCCGCTTTTTTAACGTGAGGGCAACCAGCTTGAGAACCGTTTAATAAACGCCTAAAATAAACGCTGCACGGACGTCAATTTGTAACGTATTGCAAACAGGAATTATTTATTGCATTATGACTATAGTCTGGTTCATTTTTGTTTTAAATTGTGGAAAAGGTAGTTCAGTAGGAAATAAGTATTGATTAAGTACATATTTTTAGTATAATTCAATTGATTAATTTGTGCATAAGGTGATAAATGCATACAGTTATAATAAGTAATTATTAAAAGTAGTTGGACGGGGTGGTACACCCTGGTTCTGCCAAGACAGAAAATTTAGGGTCAGGGTAAAAAATAATTATCAAAATCCTTCAAAAATGCTCACAATTCCATTTTGAATTCGGGCGAGGGTAAACATTTTTTTATTAATCTACCACTTGGAATTATACATAGAAGCCACACATCAAAATTAATTTTCTTCCTACGAAACATGTGCGATTGAAGCCGTAACTGGGTTAATTCACCGGCGTTTAGAGTGCTTGATCCAATTTTTAATGTAGCCCTCAATGAATTTATATGTAGTATTTTCTTCAATCGTCTGAACGCATCCCAAAATATAATGTGCACATAAGGATAACATTTTTATTTAGAATTTATAATACCTATATATTATGACTGTTTTAAGATAATAGTAACTACTATGTAAATAAAAATTTACGAGCATAGTCTTAATTACCATAACTTTCTAGGAAATTGTTCAATTCCGATTTTGTGAGCAATACCCTTCTTGACAACTCCTTTAAAATGGAGCTTCGAAGCTACTAAATTGATGCAAATTGACCCCATAATTCGCTCAGTAGCATAACATCCAGTTTTAGACACTCAAGTTACCAAAATAAAAGAATACAAACATTTGACTGGCTGAATTCATAAATACAATCGTTATTTACGTACATACATTCATAGAGACAGGCTAACAATTAGATACAATTTAAAGGCCAATACGTTAACTAACAACTAATTTCCCATACCATTAATTTCAGAGCATTTTCCTGCAACAGAAAGATTTTTCGAACATCCAAAAGGGCAATCTTGCAGTGGAAGACTCGGTTCACCTTCTGTTTTCTCCGTGAAAACCTTTCCAAAATCTTTGAACTTTCTCATTAACTCATCTATTTTTTTTCAACGCTCCAGACGCCTCAAAATAGACTTGTGAAACCAAATACACTTTCGTATGTATCGAAAGTTCTTCAAATTTTACAAGACCTAATTTAATTTGCACACTAGTAATTATCCATAATCAGTTGTTTTAACACAGCATATTAATAGTGCAATTGAATGGCTCAAATCTGAACGTAAAGTACAGACGTTTGCAGAACGTTTCTGTAACTACTGCAATCCTTCGTCCAGAAAATACGTTGCTGTAACGTTGCATGTACTGTCAAAGTATTCTTTTACCATTTAATTTTGATCCCGGAACGTCTTTAGACGTCCGTGATCTGAAAATGACATTTATGCTACCAAGCTCTTCTACCAGGAAAGTCACCCAAAACTTTATTTTGTTTAACTTAAAACACCAGTTGACATGAATTTAAAATGTATTAATCCAGCCAACAATTTCATACAAAGACTATTTGTCTTGAGAGAGCGATTATCAAATCACTCTTTCTTGGTTAAAAAATCGCTAAATATCGATCGAAAAATTGACAAATCGAATATATAGTTCAACGGAGGAAGTATCTAGGTTCCAAATGATTCTTCCTTCAAAGTACCTTCAGCCATGAAAATCAGTATTTTCAAAATTGTAAACGTCAGTCTGAATAATTTTGTTTTAAACTACTTATTATTCCGGTTTAATCAGATAATTATTTCTGTGTCGTGGTCCCAGGTGATAAATTATTCTTGCTAGGTGAAAAATATTTCATACAAAAAATCTTGTAAAAATGTATGATGTGTTCAAAAATTCTGCCAACAATTTACAAACTTTTAAATTAATATAAAAAATGATTTTTGGAACTTGTAAAACCCTTTACCTACAACTGAAAGTTAATATACGCTTATGATAGATTGAGACGTCGGTTGTAATATCTTATATGACGTTTAGCAAGCTTACGATAAGTGGCCTACATAAAATTGTATATTTATAATATTACAATTTCGTGATAAATACGAAATACTGCAAAGCCGTCCACGGAAAATATTATTGATTATTTTTAACATATGAAAGGATGGAATATCCCTCTTCTTAACGACAATATAATGTCCAACAAACGAGTTTTTGAAACAAAAATTTAAATATCAGTAAACAATTTATAACTTTCAAGAACTCTTCTAAAAACAACCCTCGCATGAAGCTCAGATTTCTTATACCATGGACGCTTAATTTGTGAGCTAGTGAGATGAAACAAATTTGTCTAAACTCTAAACACGGATTTACTAAATTCTGGGGGAGCTTGATTTTTCCAACCACCGTCCCTTACATGGTCTAGAAGAGCAAAACCATTATTTACACTGAAATTGGTCCCACAATCCGTATTCTGGGTATTCAAGAATTTGAAGGGAAAATTTTTAGATATAATGAAAAAACTTAATGCTATTTTTATAACTTGAACCTCTTTGAACAGAGTATGAAGATAAGCCCTACGACATTTCCCTTTCGTACATAATCCCTCCGATGATAATCCCTCCGGATATATTACCTCCTGCAGTTGGAGATTATTCCTCCGTCGCATGAGTTGGTTGTACGACAACAAGAGACACTTCAACTAAGATTGCAGTTGCTATAGCAACTCTGATTCTTAATTCATTGCACACAAATCATAAAAAAGTCAATAAGAAACTACGAGTATTCTCATTTCGCCAATTAAAAATCTCCATTGACTGACTGACTCATTAATCATTTTTAAATGTTTTTATACAACTACTTTAAAATTATCTGTAATTGTTTGTGATTTTGATAGCATATTGTGTACAAATAAATCGCTGTAAATTGAAAGTGTTTCCTTTCCCTTTTTATTACTCCCGAAATGTAAACCTAACCGTAAACCTCATAACCTAAAAACTAACCACCGAACCTAAATAAAGCTATTGCTATTTGCAATAACAAGTGTAGTATATGATCGAGCTAAATATATTAATCCAGCATTCATTTTATTTATTGACTACATAGCGTTGCCATGGAAAATGCTTCTGTTGTAATACTGCTGACGAAATTAAAGGGCACAAGCCATTAACTTCTATTTGACTTAAGCCCTCACAATAAACATCTTTTGTTCATGGCCATGGGACTGGAATTTTTTTGAGGAAGGCAAGGACTTACGAAAAATCTATCAGAAGGACTACTTGGATTGAAATATCCCCCACCATTTATTCTTACTTTCCCACTGTCACAGTCTGTCAAGGAGAGATATACGAATGCCAAGTGTTGTACTTGCAAGTTCACTGCAACCATGAGTAATGACTCCAATGAGTAACGACACTTTTGACGTATGGTTCTAGTCTTTAGTGGTAAGTCATTAGGAAAAAAGGTAGCACATGTTTTCTTATCACAGGGTTGCCGTCTCTCCTACTGTCATAAGTACATCCAACCACTTTGGCGGGAGCAAGTTCAAGATCTTGTCGGTTTACCTTGGAACTTGTTCTTCCAGTCCTGTTCATTTACCTACTTCCACTGACTTTGTACAATATCTTACAAGATGTGCTGTATGGGACAATCTGATCAGAAGAGATTTGTAAGGGCCAATAGTTGTACCTCTCGTAAAGAACTATCCTCTTAAAACCAAAGTATCTTTAAAATTGATAATTTATCTTGCATTGAGTTTCATTATGGTCACAAATGAACTCTTGCAACAGGTCTATCAGAAGATTCCGAACAAAGTTTCAAAATTTACTAACCGGAATAATCTTGTTAACTTTTAACGCCCCTGCTTCATAATTTATGACTTTTACTCCAATGTAAGATGCAAATAGGTGTCGAATCGGATCAAAAGTGAGCAATCCAGCTGTAGTGTTTCCTTTCCTCTTGTCTCCCTCTTCCCTGCCTCTTGTCCCGATGTCTATCTCTAGCAGGAGTCCATCATCGTTCATTTGTTTACATCACGACCTTAACGCCCGACTCACACCGTAAATAGTAAACACAAATAGTATAGTTTTATTTGTATACACGACTAGTGGTCGGACCAATTCAGTTTAAATTGCAATTTTACAATTCAATGTGTTAATATTTTTAGGGTGGCGTCCGCCCCCTTATAAGATACTGTTGTCCGTGGATCCTTGGGACTGTTTGTCCCAACGTATTTCTCCGACCCAATTTTGTGCAAACTGTCTGTGCAAATTCTTAGACCACTCTCTTGGAAGAGTTCGTTATTGGTTGAAGTTGAAATCGTAAATGCATTTTCGTACGTAAAAAACGACAAACTGTTCCACCGATTTCAATGGCATTTTTTACACTTACCAGTCAGTACTACTAGCTTTATTTTTTCAAACTTTTGAATTTGTATCTTTTAAAGGAGGTCCACATAATACTACCAAAAGGGTAAGGAGAGATGGCCTTGGCTGAAGCGCCACCCTAGCCACTTTGCAGTATTTATTTGTAAATATGCTCGGCGAAACCAAATGGTTTACAATTCAGTTCAGTTAGTAGAATGAACTGAATTGAATTGACTTGTTTTTTCTGAACCGAATTGAAACCCCAATTTTAATTCAGTTCAGTATTCGAACTGGATTGAATTGTAAATTTTGAATTGAATATAATTGTTCCGACCACTATACACGACTGTTACATTATGTATTCTTTTATATCAGATATTTAAGATTTTTGCATTACAAGAATACACAACAGCCAGTCGATACCTCTCAAAGGAAATAAATTCCAAATAATTACAGCATTGTGTCTTCCTCATTCTCTTCAGGAATGGAACTCAACCTCACCCGCTCAAAGGTTGCCCCACCATAGACAATACTGTCATCCACCCCCCAATTGTCCCGTCCCCACATATCAAGCCCGACAGGAACTCCACGAACTCTCGGGAGTAAGAGTCGTCGGATGAAACTCCTCCGCCACCACCGAATCCCAATGACCGCTCCCAGTATCATCAATCCTAATCAATTAAACAATATGTACATTTATTTTTTCATAACATATATACAATCTACCAACGTGTATCCTTCAAATGCACACACATGCTCTTACCCAACACCACAACAACAATCAATCCCACAGACGATTGATGTAACGGCTAATCCGAACAATCAGAAAGGTTGTAGCCAACCTTTTCCACAGGTTCGTCTATAGCGTTCACATCCACAACACAGCACTGGTCTCCATCCATCAAAAGAGCCCATTTATCCCCTATATTCACACCACCCCAGCAACCTCCAACCCATTTGCACACTGTAATATTAATTAATGTACTTAAAACTACATTTTAACTAATGAATTATCACATGTCTACAAACCCAAAAACTTCTTTCACTAATATTTTTTCCAAAAAATATCATTACCTTCCGACATTCTTAATAAAAACAATTTCTTCCAACAAAAATTTCCCTCCGACTTCCTTCACAGTCTGGACAATACACACCCTTTTCAAACGTTAACAATTCCATCGCAAACGAATCTTTCTTAGATAAGATTCAACAATTAATTTTAATGTGAGAAAATGTCACGTACACATTATTCATTCGAACCATTAAGGGTGCCCTCCTTATCCACACCAATGGCGGGAGGGCACCACTTAATAATAAAAAATAGTCACAGGGGGAGACTGCAACACTTTTATAAGGATTGCTACAAATCCTTACAAAAATTGTTACAAATTCATACAAAAACGTATGTATATACAATAAGGCTCTTATGGCGGATCGAAAAAAATATTCCAATTAATATATCATTGGATAGCTAATTTAATTTTAAGACGATTCATCTCAAGGAAATACCCCAAAAAATGCACCCATTAAAAATTATTTATAAATCTATATTAAAACGTATGTATATGCAATGCATTTCGTAAGACGGTTCCGCAAAAACATGTACAAACCACGTCAAATAGCATATCATTGGAAAGATAATTTAATTTTAAGACGATTCAGCTCAATAAAATACCCAAAAAATGCACCCATCAAAAATTAATTATAATTATAAAAATAAATCATAAAGCGTGCCACCCTCCATATCCAGATGACGGAAGGGCGCCACTTAATAGTATACCATTTTTAAGAGGGGAGACTCCGGGACTCCACACACACACAGCTTATATAAATCTTTATTCAACCCTCCATGGGGGAGCCCTCCATGAAGGATTTTCTATAAGTCCGCATGGAAATACACTACTAACCTGGAAGTCACAATTAAAAAAGACATCTGTCACTGAATTATTTCTCGTTTTTTGTTCTTGATTTGACACTTCTTGAATTCTGATTAGATTTTTAATTAAATTGCGTTCACCAGAGTATTGTATTTAAACTTGGATGTCAAAATTTTTACTAAATGCTATTCAGATCCTATTTATTGTTCTCAATGAGCTTGTCAATTGTTTTGTTAATTATTATTTTAATATCTACCAGCAATACGACTACGCTGGATGTGAAAAATATTTAAAGTGGCATCGAAGCCTCAATTTTTAAAATCTCGGAATTCCCTAAATAAGGCTTCCAGATATTTCAATATATATGCCGTTTATTAATTCATGTATGTTTTAGTATTTTATTTAATTTGAATAGACAGGGAGCCCAGTATGATTGCCCTGGTAGCCCGAATAAGGTGCTTTTATTCGAAATTGTAAGGGATTTTAGGGTAGGTATTTGATAGGTCCCTTTAAAAACCAGAATTGTGGGGAATCTCCTGCAGGATAAAAAAACGTTAAAAGAAATTCAGTGTCGGAACGAAAGTGGGAAATCGTCGAAGAGGGCAGAATAATTCCGTTTCATTTTTTCTGGAAGATCATATCCGTCTAAAAATATTTGGAAACACTGGCAAATTTGTAAAAAGGAAACTTGATTGGGGTTCTTTTTAGTTTTCTGTATTCTTAACGACAAATCCGGCTGTAGACTAGCTTTACTTTCCACTTTATGCCTTTGCATGTGCTTATACACATGCACTGTAGTGTACGTCGATTTTCGAGAAGCACAAGAAGGCAAATTAACACAAGAATGTCTTAATGGAGAGACGACCTCCCCTAAATGATGCACTCCATTCCGTGTTGTCAAAATTTTCAACAATCGAATGAAAACCTGGATAATTGTTTTTAAATTATCTAATTATTCCATCATCAGATAATCAATCCTGAGCGAGTGGGGGGGCAACATCAGATGACTGCTTCTATACAAAAACAAATGTCAATTCAATAATCTTATGCAGGCATGGTGCCCAATATACAATGGAATTTTCAAATCGACAATCCCTACCTGTGTCCTACCATCTTGATCCAGGTCAGCGAAGTATATTTCAGATATTCGGGATCTAAATGTGCTATAAATTTGAGGATTCAATTATTTTGAATCCCTTATATGGGCAAGAGAGGGAAAGGGGTTATTTAAATTGGAAATTGTCGGTTTAGTATTCATTAATCTAGTCTCTGGTCCCTTTCATAATTGCATAAACATTTTTAGCCCCAGATATGTACTTCTTTAATAATGTAAAATAATTAGATTAGCTTTAATGCAAATTTTGTGAACGTGGGATTCACTACTGGTCGGGTATTTGTAAGCGCTAAGGCATTCATTTATTTAGTGGCAAAGGTTAAGATGAAATGTAATTAGAATACAAATTATAAATAGTGATTGTACATGAAGACAAATAAGTAAAACGTGTGCTAGAAAACAACAAATGCGATTATTGATCACATCCAATGTTGAAGGAAAAAACAATTTCCCTTTGCAATTTGATCTGAGAATAATAATAAAAGTTACAAGCCGATGATTCTAATGAAAAATTTTCCATTGCCTCAACATCATAAATGTTGTCTTAACTCTTTCAGCTATGGCTTGGGTTAAGTTTCCGGCTGGGGTAGACTAATATTAAATCAAAATTGGGAAAAACAAGAATTAAATTTATTTTACAACCAGTTGTAATTTATTACGACATAGATTGTTCAGCAAGTACGTATAAATTGTGAAATAAATATTGAAAATCGTATCTGCAATTTAAAATTATCTACGTATGTACAGTCGGGTGACAAAAGATTGTTCGATAGAGGGCATACTTTCTTACCCAGGGCAAACATAACAACCATTCAAATATTTCTCAATGGTAAATAATTTTAAATGAAAGTCTGCACTTTTCTACTTCTACCAAATAGCCAAACGTTGGCATAAAAATGAAACATTAGCTCTTAGTTTTGGAGAAAGAGTGATGAGACCGACAATCGTTTGGACAAAAGATTGTTCGATTCATTGATTGTTTATGTTTAGTGACGAGTAGCTCTTCCATTAGCTTTAAAAAGCTCAGAAATACAGTTCGGAACGGAATACACAAGCTTTTCGGTATTGGTAGATGGTATTAGCTGCCCATTCTTCATGTAGAGCTTGCATTAGCTCATGTTTAATCTTCGGGGGTTGGTCCCTATTGTTGACATAGTAATTTTCAAA
>OX359245.1:9543409-9627185 GCA_947179485.1 Allacma fusca | reverse complement strand
AAAACTACGGACTTCTTTAGTGACATTAAAAATGTGAATCCAACTAAACCACTCAAAATTTTATTCTGGAATGTTCATGGGATAGCCAATAAAACAATAGATTTCTTCAGTGATATTAAAGATATATCACCTATAATTATGTGCTTCTGTGAAACCTGGTCTACGGTTCCAATTAACTATTTTGATAATACACACACAACTTTTGTAGTTAACGCCACAAAAGATGCGTCGCACGGCAGACATAAAGGTGGACTTTTTGCAGCAATACACAACGCCATTAAATTCGAACTATACTTTAAAAATAATTGGCTAATTATACTCACATTTAAAAAACTTGATGAAATTAAAAATCTTGCAGTTTTGTTCTGCTACATCAACCCAATATCTGAGAAAGGTCAATTCAGTGAGATGTTTACACATATTGAAAAACTTGAACTGCTATCTTACAACATCATACTGATGGGAGATTTCAACTCAAGAGTAGGCAGTCTCCAAACCTTGGGTTCTCAAACACATAGGCACTCGGAAGACCAAACAGTAAACCCTTTTGGCCAAAAATTACTTAATCTTGCTACATCCTACAATCTTGTTCTCATTAATGGTATTAGTGGTCTTGAATCTTCCTCAAAATATACATTCGTCAGTAAAACTGGTAAAAGTACCATTGATTTATGTTTTGCGTCAACCTCCCTTGTTCAATATTTCGAAAAATTCAATATCAGTGACTCTTTTCACTCCGATCATATGCCTATAACTTTGTCAATTCGTAGCCATGCTAGTAGCAGTGAGATTGGTAAAAGAATAAAATGGTCAGATGAAAAAGCAGATACTTTCAGTTCAGAAATCAAACTAAACCTTTTATTTTCGGATAAATCCTCTATTTATGAGATGGATGATTTACTCTCTAAAACTATCAACAACGCACTTGTGAAATGTGATATGATTAAACAACCTTGCAAATATATTAAACCTGCGAAATGGTTTGACTCTACATGCCTCTCTCTGAAAAGAGAGCTAAAGAGGAAATTAAGAAGACTTAGGGCAACCAAACTAACTCAAGATGTTAATGATTACTTTATTGCCAAAAAACAGTATAAGCATAAGTTAAAAAATAGCCGTAAAAATTATCTAGACAACATGGTGTCTAAAATTATTAACACCAGAACGAGCTGTGACTTCTGGAAAGCGATTCGTGAACTCCGTCCTTACATACCTAAAGTTACCTGCCCTATTGATAAGCAAACATGGACTGTCTATTATGAGAAAATGTTTCAATCCAAAATCAATTGTCCGGTCACCGCTTGCATAATGGGCAACGATAATATTGACGGCGAACTCGACCAACCCTTCAGTCTATCTGAAATCACGAAGGCTGTGAACCATCTGAAGAAAAATAAAGCCCCTGGAGCCGATGCTTTTGTTAATGAAATTTGGAAATCCTTCACTGTGGCCAGCCTTGAACAACTGCGGACTTTGTTTGACAAAATGTATTTCTCTGGAGAGATTCCCCCTGAATGGGCTCAAGTTACCATAGCACCACTTTTCAAAAAAGGAGATTGTGATAACCCCAAAAATTATAGGCCCATTTCACTGGTCATGACTAAACTGAAATTGTTTACCACTATACTTAACTATAGGCTGCTCAAGTGGAATGAGAAAACAAATTTCATAACGGACTTGCAGGCTGCATATCAGCCAACCATGGGATGTCTTAATCACATATTTCTACTACAATCTTTGATTCATAAACAGTTGAGACTCAATTCCAAATTATTCTGCTTTTTCGTTGACCTATCGGGTGCATTTGATTGTGTAACCCATAATCTACTTTGGACCAAAATGGCCTCCGCCGGAATAAGTTCAAAGTTTATAAAATGTGTCAGGGCAATATATGGTCAAGCTAAAGCACGCATTAAGACAGAGGATGGCCTTACTGAACCGCTCAAAATTAATATTGGTGTTCTACAGGGGGAGAGTCTCTCCCCAACTCTATTTAATATCTTCATTAATGGAATCATCGCATCACTTGACAGTTCCTTTACAAGTCCAATTAAGATCGGGGAAAGGCATGTGCATGCCCTTCTGTATGCCGACGACGTTGTAATCCTCGCCCTCTCCGCCGAAAGCCTTCAGAGAAAAATTGACGTTGTTAAAAAATTCTTTGCTCAAAATAAATTAACTCTCAATTCGGTTAAATCCCAAATCGTAGTTTTTCAAAGGCCAGGTGGTAAACCCAAGAAACACACATTTTTCTGGGGAAAGAGCAAACTCGAGTGCGTTAATGAATATAAATATTTGGGTGTCCTATTTTCTCAATCAGGCTCCCCTAATCGAACACTGATTGACTTTCTAAGCAGAGGTAAAGCAGCAATCGGAGCCCTATGGCCGCTATTAGTAAAAGCCAAACTTCCACTAAGCACAGCTCATTTCTCACTTTTCAACTCAATGGTTCGTTCCGTGGTGACCTATGGCGCCGAAATCTGGGGACTGCGTCACCTGGAAGAAATTGACAACCTCCAAAACTTTTTTGTGAAAAAGCTTCTAAAGCTCCCAGTAAACACCCCTGGGTTCTTTCTTAGCCTAGATTTCAAACTTAAAAGAATAAGTGTGGATATCATACGGCGATCATTAAGATTATGGACTAAATGTCTTCAGAAAAATACCAGCAATTTGCTTCTCTGCTGTTACAAGGACATGTGGGAAGAACAAACGGACCTTCAAAATTTCAACTGGAGCTCACTGCTCTATTTCAGAATCAAGGATTTTCTGCCTAAAGGTTTATGGAACTGCAAATCGCCGGACGAAATACGCGCTGCTATACCTAAGATAGTTAGCAAGTATCAACAATCATTAGTAGTTCAAGATGTAGCCAAAATGATGGCATCGACTCATTTCCCCTTATACAAACGAATCAAAACCCACGACTATGCAGAAGAGTATACAAAAACCCCTACCCCGTTAAGAATCGCAGGAATCTTAGCCCGAATCAGAATGGGGTCAATATTTATTCATTTCAACGAGATCACTCTACGCCGGGACAAATGTATTTTCTGTTCACAGTTTAGCAGCACTTGGAGTCATCTCTTCCTTGAATGCCACTTGCTCTCCAACTATAGACCAGCAAGCCTATCCAATATCAATCCTTCGCATCATCCCTTCATTGAAACTTTCTGGGAAAGCTTAATTAAAAATACTAATAAGGATTTTGCCACACTAATCTATCGTTTTCTTGAGGAAATTTCAAAAAGAATGTAAACAATCACACTTGTACTTATACATATTGAAGGAGCGTTAGCTCAAATCAATAAAAATATACATACATACATACTACACATGTCTTATTATGTCTCTGAAGTGAATAGTTATCTAATTGTGCTTTGAAAGATTGCTTCTTAAATTTGTTTGTGTTCTAGAAACCGGAAAGAGTGAGCATTATATAGGTGAGTATTTTAAGAAAAGAATTTTATTTAAAACACAGTATTTTGTATTTGAGTATTTTAAATTACCTACAATGTATTGTATGTTTATTTGTATTTTTCCAACGTAACCTGAGGTATTTTACTTTGTATTTTATATTTTTTTCATTTTATTTCAGGTATTGTATTTTGTTATCGAAGACCAAGTATTTTGCATAGCTCTGGCCATCATATTTCTTTTAAATTACCTTCAGTTTCACCGCTTAAAATCAAACTTACCGGTTATACTCCATATTTGAGGCTAAAACAAATCCAATTAAAATGGACAAACAGGTAAAACGGAATAGCAAAAGTAAAACAAGTCAAAAATCGTCGTTTCGCAATGATTAAGGGCACCCCTGAAGGGGTACTACTTCGACGGGGCAACACTAGCTCTGTAAAACTCTGGAAAGGCTTTACCGTTGAAATTCGAAAATTTTTAAAGAAGTAAAAACGACTGACACAAACATAGAAGCTTTTCAATGTGCAATACCGAAAATTTTTCAAAATTAGAAAAATGCAGAAACTAAAAATGACTACGCAGCCATACCTGAAATGCTTTTTGCGACCATTGTACGAGTTGTTCCAACTTTCACAAGTTTACATTTAGTTGAAATATTTAATAACACCGTCAGTAAATGCAATAAAATCCTACAATATTCATCATGGGTTCAATTATAAAAACAACAATCGGATTTTAGCGCTTGAACCACCTTTGATTTCCAACACAACAGTCATCTACTTATAGTTATTCTTGGATACTCAACTTTAGTTAAATTATCTCGGGACTTATTTGGGCTATATTTCCCTATAGACTTCTACAAAATTATGAAATCTGGATAACACGGCTTTGGAAGACACCTGCAAGGCTGTGTTCTGCACCCAGGCAATTTAAGGGTTAGTTTAAGGTAGGTTTCAAAAATTGAAACGGAATTGGTCAACAACTTGGGGCAACGAATAAAATAGAGTACCTTAAATTTATTACAGGTTATTCTAAATAACAAATTTGAACAACATAGCGTTGCTTCAACTAAATTGCTACCGGGCATAGGCTCATTAATTTGTTATGTAAGACTTGGTACGTAGCACAGTGGTGAATACTGCGACATCGTCAGTCAACGTCTGGGTTTAATTCCACAGGTTTAGGCAAACGTTTTTATAATTTTTCGTGTGCAAATTTATTGGGCATACTAACATTTCTTAATTATTATAATAATCGTACTCACATGTAAACCTTTTTTTGGTGACCCCTGTATATTTTCGAAATTCCAACAAATCTATGTTGTTCATACCTTGGGTACCTATTTTAAGTCACAACTGCCGACCGAAAAATCCTTTGCAGTTTTTATTCGCGCGAAGTTAATTTGGATTAAACTTAAAAACTGGAAATTTCAAATGGCATTGAACATGGAGAATTACAAGTTTCACATACTTTCAAGAAGTGGAAGTTTTTTGTGTAACGGTTTTCCGTTTCACAATACTCTTTTTCTAGTAACTTCTGTAGTCTGTAATAAGCAGTATAACCTGCTAAACGCGTAACTTAAGAACAGACATTAGCAATGGACAATTGTACGGACAAAAAATTTGTGAGGAATAATTGGTCTCCCATTTCTCTAAGGAATCGTATGCTATGTTTTACAAAACGTTTCATAATATAGGTTTTAAACTTTAAATGTTAGTGCACGTAGACGGAATCCGGGAGGTTATTTTGAATAGATACCCTATATTTTTAGAAAGGCTTTGAAATCAATTTCTGTAAGAAAATATTAGAGATAAGGGTAGGGTTTATAAGTCAGAAAAATCTGAAAATCCATCGTAAGAAAATAAGAGAATCAAAACAAATTTGCAAGCTAGTTCTTACGGGCTACGAGGTATTAATCTGTTTGACAGCAAATGTTGCACATTTGTCGAAATAATACACATCGAGGTAACGAATTCTCAGGAGACCAATAATAATATAAATTTTCCACTATAAAAAATATACACAGTACAAATAACGGATAAAATAAAAGCTACATCATTTCCTAAATGACAAACAAGGCTGATTGAGCACTGACTTTTAATTTCGTCAAAATACAACATGCAAACACTAGACTCATAATATAATAATTAATCAACTGTAGAAACATAGAATTCAGTAAATACACGAGTACAATTAGCCTTTGACACGCAGTAACTTAGTCATTGACTGCTGAGCACGTGCCCAGAGGTTGTCGACTGTTGGAAATGCGCATAAACGTATTCTTTTAGCATTTGTAAATTTCACGCAATCACACCACTTAAAAACACTTCTTTTTTGTTACAAATATCATTCTTCGTGTATACTGGTAGAGTAATATATTTGCAAGTTTCAGAGGTCCCACTTTTAACTTCAAAAGTGATAGAGGCATTCTATCTAAAATTTAAACTCCTTCACTTTGATTTTTTGGATATTGTTGCACTTTTAACAAATTGCAAGATATAAACCCAAAATAATTGGATAAAATAATCAAGAGGTCAAGAGTTGGTACTTTTGCTACAAAAATGGACGTAAAACGGTGCAGTCTTGATAACATCATTCTTGCTACATGTATGAGTATTAAACATTTGAATTTCCTTGACTGACAATTACAAGCTAAAGGAAACTAATAGTCTATTTTGTTATTTTGTAATAAATTTCTATTTAAAATCTGTTATATACATGGCAAATGGTTCCAAAGGGCTTCAAAGTGAGTCCAAGAAGAATGTTTGACAGTTCTGTCAAGCTCTGATTACCCGTCGTTAAGAGAAGCAATGTAGTTCTTTAAAGTCCCCACCCTGACCTCTAACCACGATCCCGAAAAACCTGGTGCAATTATAAGCTAGTACGCCCGAGAGATGTTATATTTTCCAATCGAATCAAAAATCTCTATGAAATGACCCACTAATTTTCAAGTAATAACATTTTGAGTGAATACAGTAAATTTAATAGGTTGCATGCCTTTACCCATATGAGAGCACACAATCTTCCCACTCATTTAACTAAGAACAAGTACTGAAGTAATAGAAAAAGCGCGTTCTTTAGTGCAGGTTTTTGTTAGATTTTCAGTCAGTATGCATAGTTAACGTGAACCATATACAGGTGAGAACATCTACCTTGCGACACCACCTGTTGAGCTACCAGTAGGATAAATTTCATGGCGTGAAATACTGAACATTTTTGAAATAGAAGGAAACAAAATTTTGGGGGGTGCATATGCACACAGGTTGGCGAAAAGGAACCGTTTAGTTTCTTTTCGGTTTCCTCTTGCAATAAAATTCCTACTAAATTCCCATTAAGACATACAATTTAAGTCTTACTTTCCGTTGTAACTTAAATACCGTATTTGTCATTATCAAGCCTTATATCCACTTAAACTCAGTTCGTCTGAGGATATATTTTGTGGAATAATATTTACAATCTGCCCTTGTTGCAATTATTATGCCAGTCATTATTTTACAATATAATTCAATTATATGTTTTAGTTTTTTATGTGTCCTTGGTCGACGTGGATTTCAATGTGCTTAGACTTTATTAGTTGAATTTATAACGGGTGTTATTAATTGGTTTTCATGGGTTTCATCATGTAATCACCACGATTAAATTCTAACTGCGTGTAAGAGCGTAAGTTGCGTATAGTGGTAACTTTGGGGTTCGACTAACGATTAGGGATGCAAGGCAATCCATTTATTACAATTATTATAGCGTTTTGGATGATTCAAAAAATTGGACGCTTTCAGGATACAAAATAAGGGTCTTGAATAAGTAATACTTTGTGGTCAATTCTCATCATTTTAGGAATGGGTTTTAATAATAGCCATTTCTTACATAGTTCAGGTAATGACAACAAAACTGCACCAATGAACGACGAAAATACAATTTATGGATGTCAAAACGAATATCAATGTATATAGCTATATTTGGCAGCAAATTGCAAATAGCAAGCTTTAGTTGAAAGTTTCAGGGAGCTGTGGTATAATCTTAGGATCTTAGGATTGAGCACTTCATTCTATATACGGGGATACTTGTACTATGAGAATGTTTTAATATATTGATATAGCACGGACATCGTTGGATAATTATTGAAATCTTCTAGCCCACATAAGGAATTCAATATTTAAGTCTCCTGTTATTTTTAACACTTTAATGTAAATGTATATACTTACAATGGTCGCAATGAATCAATTTTGTTTGTTGTCCTACAGTTTAATATATGCTACGAATTTGAACGACTTTAAAAGTTACAATTCAAAAAATATTTCATGTGGCAAAACTTAATTGTTAATTAAATTAATCAAGATTTTTGGGTTGGACGCTGACTTAGTTTATATGAAACTTTGTGAAGTGTCTTGCTGGGTAGGTTCCTTAAAATTGTATGCCTTTTTTAGTAATTATCTGTAATTGTTGGTGCTATTTTTGAATTCCACCGAAAACAAAAATCAATTTCCATTACATTTTGACGACGGTGGGGACACATATTGAACATATAAAATACTAGTACATAGCTACATAGCCAAGTCTACACGATAATTACACAAAACGGTAGTCTAGAATATTTGTACGAATGTAGTAATTTATGTGCCAAGATGACGGCATCAGATCAGCCAATCAGCACATGGTAAATGCTTTTATATGGGACACTAAAAATAATAGGGTATTTGGGTATCACAATGAGCATGAAATGTAAGTAAAAAACGGGGATTATTCTTTTTACTTACGCTGGTAACAAGGACGAGTTACTACTGATTTGCTCAGAATGGTCCCCCTGTTACACGGTTTGAAAATTGCATTGATGATTCTACTACTTTTGGCATATGTATACCATTAGAACGGCCATTTGGTTGGATTTTGATTCGATGATGAAATAAAGTAATGCTTTGGGGATTAGATTTTAGACTGACGTTCAATTAAAATTGTTTTCCCCCTTTAACAAATAACACCTTTGAACGTTTCAATGCAAAGTCAACCGATTTTATATTTTCACAGTTTTATTCCTTCCTGTCACTTTCCAAAAAGTTTAAACTGTTTCAAAGTTTTGAAAAAGGAATATATTTTAAGATTTAGTAAGAAATACTATTATACAAACTTAAAATTTGTTAAATGTGATTTCAATCTGCCAACAGGGAGTCATTGATTGATTAATTGTCGGTAATAGTTGACTGGTGATATTCTAATGTTTTAATGTTGAGCACATGTGGGTAATCATGCTGTAATAATTTTTTTTGAAGATCCTTCTTCTTTTGAGTTTGGAGGAATAAAATCGTGCTTTACAATGATATATATGATTACGAGGATAAGGTTTCAATGTTTTTCAAAATTCAGGCGCCACAAAAGCTTACAATGATACATCTTCTGTTACAATTAATTTCAATTGAGCAGGGAACAATATCTTCAAATAGCAGAAACACCTGTTAAAAACGATTATGCTCATTGAGGATTGAGCAAGATACTTTGTAATGAATTTTTTTTTGAAGTACACAAACTTCCACGCCAGTAATTTATTTTTTGTGGGTTGTACATGTGCTATACAATGAAGTCTGATCCTGACAGTATCTTTTACGTAATTAAAATGACCAAACAGTACTCAAACGAATTCCAATATGAATATTGATCCAAATAGTGTAAGATGAAATATTTTTACAACTGTATCTGCTATGAAAAATGTACACAAACAAAACCTTCCTTCTTCGATTCTCCCAAAATGAAGAAATTGGCATTCTAAAACTCCAATTTTGTTTACATATGTACGTGTTAGAGCATCTCCCCGTGGGATATTTTATGCACTTGTCCCCGGTCCGAAATTGAAGTTTAACGATAATGATGTCCCTGTCCAACCTAAATTTTCCTATGTTAAATCGCATAATGAAACTTCATTTTCAAATTTCACGAAAAAAATAAAAATGCGTAAAAGCTCATTAATATCCCTTACAACACAATATAAGCATGTTTGCAAACTTGGTTTGAGCCATCTCGGCCTCGTTTCAGGTTGAAACCGGAAAGAATTTTTTTTTAAAAGATAAGGGTCCCTGTCTGCTTTAAAATTTTGCATGTAATATCCCTTAAGAAAACTTTTCAAATTTATGAACAAATTCTAAAAATTCGTAAAAGCTGATTAATGTGCCATATATATATAAATATATATATTTACATATATATTATATTAGCACATATATTAGCAAGCTGCATCAATAGGACAATATTAGTGAAAATGTCTTTATTCATTTAAATTTTATACGGTGTGTTTCATAACATTGTTTCCACCCAAACCTACATAAAAGACGATGATGCAAAATATGTGATTGTCCCATTTAAAACTATATTGTCCAGATTTTCAAAAAATATTTCATTGACTTATAGGCATAGAGTTGCCGTCACAGTCATCAACAACGTGATGCAGAGACAAATGTTTTGTTCCCAATCAGAATTTTCCTTCAAATACCTTTAAACGAGGGCTTGTAGAAACATCCATTGGCTTTCAGAGGAGCTATTCAGCAGGTCTCTACGTTACAAATTGTACCCCTGAGAGCAGACCTTAATTCGCTTTAGAAATTGTGTGGTCAAGAAGAAACCAATTTTTCAAGTTATTGAAAGTTGAAATAAACGATTGACTTACACGCCACTTCAAATTTTATCATTAATAAACGTAGTGTTAAATACTATAAAACACTTGTTCAGATTTTACAGCCTCTGTTATAATCTAGAGTTTCGGAGACCTACGGATATAAATGATTGGTTTACAGGCCATACTTGAAATATTTATTGCGATGTACAGCTTTAAACTTTGTAGTTGAGATTTGAATTGTGCAAAACGGGAATTTTGTGTTATCAAACTTATATAGACGGTAAATAATTTTCGTCGTCATTTAAAACTCCTCCCTCCTCCGAAATTAATTTTCTGCTTCAAAGGACGCATGCACTGATTATTGAATTCTTGTGACTCTGATCATCACATTTGTTTAAAAAACATTAACATTTGAAGGTTCACAACTTGAAATCAAATTATTGGATAGTATTCAAAATTTGAACTTAAACTTAAAAATCCAATCAAAACTGACAAATAGGGACAAGCAAAACGTTTTTTTGACTTCCATTTTATTTTGTTTTCAAATATTACACGAACAAACTTTGGAGATAAATCCTACGGGATTCATAACAATTCGGCAGTGAATGAGCTAGATCCAGCCAAATAGTAGTAAACAACTACATACTCCAGGTATTTTCCATAAGTAAAGTGTGACCATAATAATCTGCCACAATCGCTAGCCTCCGTAGAGGATTTACTATTAAAATATTTGACTCCCCAGTTTGTAGGAAGTTCTTGTCCAGGTTTTCTGAAATTTACTTAATTGACCTGGGTTGATATTTGAGGTCACAGTGGAAGAAACGTCGAGCAAATTCGGTTTGTTTTCATAATGTGATTTATTCATCTTATGATCACATCACCACAAGATTGTATCGAGTAAGGATGGAGGCGTCCATTTTAAGGAAAGATTGCAGTTCGTGATGTAAATTTTGTCAGCATGTTTTTTCATTTGTTCCTGCGAAACGTTTTCAATAGCGATAGCCAAGTTAAGTTTTTATGAGCGAAGCAGTCTTTATTAGAAAATTGCCTCTTTTCGAAACATTGTACAGGACGAAACTTTTGAGCGGCACAATTTAAGAATTGAAAACAAGCTCAATAATTGTTTTTTGACGTCACGAATGTGCAACTTGGTCTCGGATTCTGAAATTTGAAAATTTTTGTAGAAGTAAAAACTACTGACACAAGCAACATAGAAGCTTTTCAATGCGTAATGTTGAAAATTTTTCAAATTTAGAAAAATGTAGAAACTAAAAATTACTACATAGCCATGCCTCAAATGTTTCTTGCGACCATAGTACGAGTTGTTCCAACTTTTACAAGTGTAAATTTAGTTGGAATTTTTAATTGCACTTTCAGTAAATTCATTAAAATCCTACAATATTTCTCATGGGTTCAATTATAAAAACAACAATAGGATTTTAGCCGACTTTGATTTCCGACACAGCAGTCATCTCTAGCTATGGTTATTCTTGGATATGATATTTTACACAACGTTAGTTAAATATCTCGGTACTAATTTGCCCTATATTTTCCTATAGAATTCTACAAAACTATCAAATCTGAATTCCACAGCATTGAAACACCCGTGCAAGGCAGTGAGTTCTGCACCCAAGTAATTTATCTCTTTCTGGTTTCAAAAATTTAAAATTAATTTGTCAACACTTGGGGGGTAAAGGGTAAAATAGAGTACCTTAAATTTATAACAGACTATTCTAAATAACAAATCTTAACAACATACTTTATTATCTTGGTTTTCTTTGGAGCATCGTTTGTTTTACTTTAATTTAAAAACGGAATTTGAATAATTTTCACTAAAACTTTAATTAATTATTCCATCATCTGGTTAATATTTCTGAGAGTGGTCACATGTGTCAGATAATTATTTCTAGGTGAAGAACTATGTCACGTCAAAAACCTTACAAAATTTTTATGATTTTTCTCAAATTCTCAGTCAAAATTGTAAAAACCCATAAATAAAATATGATCTTTGGAGAATATAAAAAATCCTGACTTTAAACTAGAAGTTGATAGATTTTAGATAAACTTTGACGCCACTTGAAGTATTATTTAGAGAAGGTAAGATAATTTGAGAAGGTAAAATATTGTAAGTAAAATAAATAAGAGGGATTACTCCTGTTATACATCGAAAATAGTGAAAAGGTCCTGCAGCACTGATTTCCGAGTTCTTTTCTATTCAACCCATTTGATTGTTCCATGATTTTTGATATAGGACAAATTAGGAGGTGAAACGGGAAAGTTCAATAGTTGGGTAATTAGTGCAATGATCAAAACCGAGGTAGTTAATAGTTCGCCATCTCTCGCATGAGTTCTTCTCGACAAAAAAAAACGACATTTTAGTAAAACCAAATCGGTAAATTCGATTACCCCTTTTAAATTGACACCAGGATTTCAACGTTTCGGTCGAAATAATTTTTGGTACTGTGGTTTCTCAAACAACAGCTTCCCTGTGTTTTTTCAAAATTCTCACATAATTCCTTCTTGACAAAAGAAAATGTTGCAATTTAGGGAGAAAAACAAATGATTTTGAATTCACCCCAAATTTTCGACCCGGCTTTAGGTATTTCGGTTGGCGTTATTTTAGATTGTAAGGCACAGCTCTCCCACGAGATATAAATTAATTATTGAGATATAGCAAGTCGATAAAATATTATTCAGTTGTGAGTCAGTACAGTGGCCAAAAAAAGTTTTTTTTCGAAATTTGGAACAATAGTTGACATGAATTTGAAATCTTTTAATTTAGTCAACAACTACATCCAAATACAACATTTCTTGAGTGGGGCAATTCTCAGATAATTCCATCATTTTGATCGAAAAATGTGTATATTTGAGCATATAGTCCTGATTAGGGGGTGACCAGAACTCAGATGACGACTTCAAGTCAAAAGGAATGTCGTGTCAAAAACAGATAAAAATTTACACTTGTTTCTATATTTCGGGTTAAAATTTCAAAACCCTTAAACTAAACAAAGATCTGAGTCTGAATTGCTAAGGGGGTTCAATCGAGGTATAGCACTCGCCTTTACGGCAAGTGCATCAGAAAATCAAGGAAGTGATTCGAATTGACAGAACGAAATTAATGGTTATAAATTGAAAATGTTGAAAACCAGAAAATTAAAATTAACATTTTATTTTGGGTTGCCACGATGGTTTAAACAAAGGTATTAAACTTGATTCAATCCTAAGTACTTCTAGAATTATACAGAGTGTTATACATGTAATATAGTAGGGAAATAACATTAAGATTTGGCACCAATCAACATGAATTCGAAATTTTTAATTTAAAGACTTATTTTAAGACCAGTTGTCCGGGGGGGTGGGAAAAATCTCAGCTGATTTAACCTTGGCGAAAACCAGTCTATATTTGTGCCGAAAAATCCGTAAACTTGAATATCGCGCCAATAATTTAACTAGGAATTGGAAATTCTCGTTGAAAAGATTTGGCTTCTAGAGCAATTAAATAATTTTCCAAAAACAATTTTAGCCGAATCGCATGGTTTGAGGACAAAGTTATTCAAGTTTTTGAAAAGTACTTCTAACCTTTAAAATCAGCATTTTCAAAATTGTAAACACCAGTCCCAATGAGATTTTTAACAGTTATTTAATTATTCCATCATCAGAAAATGAGTCGTGTTGGAGGACACGCGCCAGGATTCCTTCTAAAAAAATGCCGTCAAAATTCTTGCCAGAATTTAATTACTATTTTTTCAGAAATTCTCAGTCAAAAATTTAAGTTAAAAATTTGAACTTCGCAACATAAGAAAAATTTTGAATTAAAACTGAAAATTAGCATACATAACATGATAAATTTACACGCCAGTTGAAATAATATTTAGGTCTAGTGTTGCTTCATTAATCCAGATTTTGTAAATTTGTGGTGTATTAACAGTATCCTAAAATGTTGCGATAAATACGAAACAAAGGAAAGACACTGTCAGGAAAATTATAACCTTATTAGTGATTTCCAGTAAAGCACGTTGATTGTACTACGGATATTTATGTAGGGTAAGTTGAAAAGTGAAATAGCAAAATACAATATTTGAGTAAGAAGGTCAATAATCACATCGGAGGTTGAAAGGAAAATAATTTCTTAAAATACTTTTTTCAATAAGAGAACCTCTAATAAGAGATATGTCTTGTGAGACCAAAGTTCGTCTAATCTTTTCAAGTATTTCGAGGCCCCGAAATTGGTTTTTTAATTGTGGATCCCAATCGACATGAATAATTAAAGACTTTTATAATTATTTGAAAATTCCGGCATAAGACGACAACACATCCGAGGTTGAAAGAAAAACAATTTCCCACTGCGATTCAATACAAGAATAATTATAAAAATTACAAAACAGAAGATTTTTTAAAATTAGTACTTGGACGCCACTTTATATATTTTAATAAGCTTGCCTATGCTCTTGCGTCAGTTGTGGTTTACATTGATAGATCATTAATTCATTAAAAATGGAAAACCGGAATCAAAATATGTTCTTACAATGGGATAGAATTATCACCCGACGGATTGATCCTCAATTGTATTTCAAATAAATATTAAAATGTGTACTGTCAATTTTATCTAAAATTCAAAGTTACGTAAGAATAATTATAAACAGATTCAACGTTGATGCATGCAATTTAAAAGTTAAGCAAAATGCCAACTCAGAAAAAAAAGTTCCTATTAAAGTACGTTAAGCCATTTTCCGAAAACAAATACAGCCGGACGATAAAAGAATGAAGAAACTCACACTCCACAGAGAACTCGATTTTAAACTTTAATTTTCCTGACCCCTGTGCACTTGCAATTTGACCCCGGTCAGTGAAGTGAATTTGAGAAAATCTGTAATTAAATTTGCTACAAACTGGAGCAATCAAATAATTTTAACTCCCTTACGTGGTCTAGAAGGACTGGGAACAAGTAATGAGGGTCTCCCGTACATTACAATTAAACATAACAAGTGCTGCATACAAAAAATTAATAAATGGTATTTAAATTGGAAATTGTCAGTTTAGTATTGATTAAATGTGGAGTAGTGTTTGTTCCCTTTGATTATTTTGTAAAGGAATTTTAGCCCGAGATCTGCACAGATATAATCTATTTTCAAAATTAGCTTAGCTTTAATGCAAATTTTATGAACTGCAAATAATTATTATCGTCGAAATTGGAAATTTCTTCCAAACTTCAATGCATTTGTGACAAATTTTAAAATTAAATGATTCAAATTCGCTCAACAGCGAATTTTATTTTAAAATCTTATTTTTGAATCCGTTTATTAGTTTATCAAGTCGTTTTGTATATCTTTTCTCCTTCTGTTGAATTTCCCCAAACAGGCTCTCCTCTATTTACGGACTGTGCTTAAAAATCGGAACGAGTTTCGAAAATTTAAAAATTTGAGTAAAAAATTTATAACTTTCCAGAACTCTTCCAAAAACAACCCTGGCGCGTTGCTATACTTAATTTAGCCCGGGATCCATAATTTTTGAGCTAGTGAAATGAAACAAATTTTTAAAAAATCTGGATACAGATTTTCTAAATTTTGGGGTAGCTGGACACTTCCCACTACCATGTTTACTTGGGCTAGAGGGGCAAAACCATTATTGAGACCCTGCACAATTGCTAAATTCTAGGGGAGCTGGATATTTCTCACAACCCTCCCTTACATGTGCTAGAGGCCCTCTAGAACCATTATTTACACCCCGGACAGTTGGTTCCTCAATTCGTACTAGAAATTGTGGGGGTATGTACAAATTTTTTTAAAGTATGGAAAAGAAGGACCAATATTGCATTGAACTGAAACAATTAAAAATGCAATCAAAACTAACAAATAGTGACATTCAAAAATCTTTTTGTCTTCCATTTTATTTTGTTTTCAAATATTACCCCAACAAACGCTGGAGATTAACCGTACGGCACTCATAAGAATTCGACAGTAAATGAGCAAGATCCAGCCAAATACAGTAAACAACTACATACTCCAGGTATTTTCCGTAAGTACAGTGTGACCATAATAATCTGCCACCATCTCTAGCCTCCTTAGGGGATTAACTATTAAATTTGATCTCCCAGTTTGTAGGAAGTTCTTGTCCAGGTTTTCTAAAATTTACTTGATTGACCTGGGTTGATATTTCAGGTTACAGGGGCAAGAAATTTCGACCAAAGGCGGTTTGTTTTCATAACGTGGATTTATTCATTTTATGATTACATCTTCAGAGGATTGTGTCGGGAGATTTTATGGATATGACTTTCAATTTCAGGAAGTATTTCAGTACCCACGCAGCACCTTACAGTTTCGTAATGCCAATTGAGTCAGCGAAATGTTTGCTTCCCTTTGTACTCCAAAACGTTTTCCATAGTCGTAGCCAAGTCACGTTTTATGAGCGAAATAATATTATAAAATTGTCTGTCCAAAACCCTGTAGGGACAAAACTTTTAAACAGTGCAATTTAAAAATGTGATATAAGCTCAACCAGTGTTAGTTTACATCATACTTGCAGTTTTGGTCCAAAGTTCAAATTCAGTTCGATTCACGTCCCAAAATTTTTCGTGTCATTCAGTTAAGTTCAGTTCCCCTTGTTAAAATCCTGTCGTAGTTCAGTTCAATTCACTGCGTAATTTCCAGTCGTTACTTTCAGTTCAATTCATCTTTGCAGTATTTTTTCAAAGTTCAATTCAATTCATTATATACTTTTCGGTCGCTCAGTTCAGTTCACTTTATCTGTCATTAGCGTGACAATTACGATATATTTACATAATTTACATTAACATTAACCAAGCGCTTCCAAATTAATAAATCATATAACTCTGCTTACAATTATTGGGCTTTTTAATTCATGCAACTTCGACTAAAATGTGCTGAATACTCGTTCTTGAATGTAAAAATCTGTTTGCATGTAAGTAATTTGATTGATTTGTAATTTAATGTCATTGAAATGGAGAATCAAAAAATGGGGACTAGCTCTTAAGATTACAAAATTAACATTTTTTATCATGCAATTTAGGAATACATGTATAATATTCGTTTTGTGATCATGATTATATGAACTTATATTTAAACCCTGACTCTTAAGTTCAATTCAGTTCAATTTGCGTTACATGAACGTATGATGAACGTTCGTTCACATTCAAAATAAGTTTTTCTGAGTTCAATTCAAATTCATTCAATCAAAAGTTTGCATTTAGCTAGTTCGTTCAAGTTCATTCAAAAACAATAAGAATAAGGGCTAGTTCAGTTCAGTTCACCACTTTATGAACTGAACGGTTGCAAGTATGGTTTGCATCATTTTTCAACATTTTTCAAAATGTAAAAACCTCGAGTTTTCTTACACGAGCCCCACCATGGAAACTCTCTTAAGTGTAACATTCTTGGATATGATGTTTTACACAATAAATGTAACTAAAATAAATTTACTAGTTTGAGCTATATTGCTCAATTATTACAAATTATTATATTTGAAAATTATTGCTACAAAAATTACAAATCCACATTCTATAACATTGGAAGTAACCTCCAGAGTTGTGAATTCTGACAACTGAGTTCAGAAACTTCACCCCGGGAATTTCTCTATCTGTAATTTTAAAAATTGAAAAGCAATTGGTCAACACTTGGGGGCAACTAGTAGTAATTACAATACAGTACCTGAAATTACAGACGGTTCTAAATAAGAAATCTGAATCATGTACTTACTAGCTTGGTTTTTCTGGAACATCCTGTGTTTTACTATAATCCAAAAACGGTTTTAAACGTTTTTCAATAAAAACCCTGATTATTGATGCCCCAAAAGGTACCGTTTATAAAACAGAACTTCCACGCCAGTTTGTATATTTTGCCTGAAATTACGGACTATGTGTGATAATATCGTATCGAATCTGTATCATATCTGGCATTAACCCTGGAAGTCTCCAAAATAAATTTACAAGTTTTTAAAACTTAAGAAAACACCATAAGATTGTTACTTTTGTTTTAAAATTAATTTGTTTTAAAGATAATTTTAACAACATTTGATAAAGAAAATCCTAGGATCACATGTGTTGGCGCTTAGTTTTACTTGCTTTGACCCCATTTTTTTATATCTTGCCAATGATAATCAGGAATCTGACCTTACCTCATGGGTTTATTTTTATTTAATGAAATTCCATAAACAAAAACTTGTGTTATTTAATGGAAAGGAATTTAACATTGCAGTCAACGAGATTGTCCAAATATGTTTACCCAATGGAAGTAATTATAAGTTAATATTTTAGAAAATTAAATGAGTGCTTGTATCAGGTTAGGCCTGGTTCCGTTCGATGTGCAGATTGCTATATTTTTCACGCAGGATGTATTTTCTGATGATTCCCTTTCAATACTATGAAGCCACTAAGTTACTTATACAGTGTGAAGGAGTGCACTTGGAGGGCTGTATAAACCAGTGACGTTGAATTTATAAAATATATTCCGGAAATTTTTACCATCGTAATTTTCATTTCTCAGCAGTGATGTTGCTTTTCCAACAATAAAATTTATTGTTGATGAGGGTTTCAAAATGGTACTTAAAATTCAAGATCATTGCTGGCCCATAGATAATTTTCTGTATACACAAAATATCTGAAAAATATATGGAGTAGTTTCCCTTTGTTAGTCTTATTTGAAAAAACATTATCTCGAGCAATCAATTTCTCAAGAGTAAAACTTCCAACAAAAGAATAAAGTAATAATAAATATTTTAATATTTATTATATTAAATTTGTGGAATTATTCTAGGAAATACCTCAATTGTATTTAAAAAGGAGTTCTAACATTATTATCTTTAAGGCAATGATATGTGTGTACAAATTGCAGAAAAAAAAGAATACAATGGAATTTGCAAATTGAATTGTTTGCATAAATACTATTAAGCATGTGCGAGGAACTTGGGTCTGGCCAAAAATTATTTATGGACGCTGCTACAGTATCAAGTGATCAGTGCTGGACATTCGATTTGAAATTAGAATTGGAATCGGTAGTACATTCATATTTTTTGGTATTTTTGTCGGAATTAGTATTCTTAAATATATTTTTTCAAGTATGTAAATCTATATTGAATCGAAAAGAAATATCTGTATTCGAATTAGTATTCAAAATGTATTTGAATACTGTATCAAATGCTTAGATATCCGAAAAAACAATGACATTTTGAAGTTTATCTCGTAAATTCAAACATTAAAAGAAGTTTTCAGTCAGCCATTACATAACGTTTTTAAACTACTCATTGGAATACAAAATTTATGATTACTTTTGACTCTATAAAATGACGCAGATCAACGATACTAATTTTTCTGGAAATCAATTTGCTACAATTTGTAAGCAATGAATTCATTTGCAAGTAATTTTCTCAATTGATCAAAAGGGATATAATTTTGTCAGTGGAAAAAGCATGCAGCTCACGTTTTTACTACTAGAGTATCCCTGAAAAACAAAGTGAATCAACAAGTCATAGGTATACGTTTATGGTACTTATGTAGATTAAGCAGTAATGCCTTTATAAAATGGTCTGGCATATTCACTGGCTTCTTTTCATTCATAATTGCCGAAGTTAGATACTTTCGGGTATAAATGTCACCATGTTTTTCGGGATTCTAGTAACTCCAATAAACTTTTAATATTTAATAAATAAAGTATTTTAATTATATTGGAATTCATAGAAAATATTCGAATAAATTGGATTGGAATTTTCATTTTTTGAATCAAATAAATTCCAATTGGGATTGGAATCCGTTAGGGTTAATCTTAATCAGAATCGTATCCATTTTTTGAATACTCCAACCCTGCAAGCGATTGTAGTCGGACAAATGTTGAAACTAAATTACTAGGATCGACAATTTACAAATACTGATTTTTAGCGACACTGGTTCTGCAAATATTATTCTTGTAGTTACTTTTAATTTTCCCGCCAAAATGTTTGCACTACGGTATGAAAAGTTCACTGAAGGTTTTCTTTTAGTATGTACAGGCATAGAATTGCCTTTGAATAAATCTCAAGAGACTGATATAGGACATCCTTTTCAAAAGATCCCGAGTAGAAATTTTGGTCAGTGCACGGTTATTAGTACGTTAAAAATTAACGTCAATTGGTCAGAACAAAGTCCAGTTGTGGCGTCCAGCTGAATACAATATGTCCGCTTTGACAACGACAGCTGAACGTCACCACCTTGCGAAAATATAACTATAGAAATAACGTCTGGTTTACGCCAAATACTATCGTTATTGCAACGCAATTTAACCTCCCTGTTCACGGGGGTTGAAATATAATTTACTGATTAAATTCTATCCCAAAAAATAATTAAATAGTGCATTTCATATTTCTCTACAAGTCATCATTCAAAGTTGTCCGCAGCATTCTTGTCCTTATTCCTGATTCCAAATCTCAATTTCTGCCCACCGATCGTCAAAATGAAACCTGAAAATAAGAAATATTTCGCTTTTAGATTTAATTGCAACTTAAAGAAAGCACAACAAGAAAAGAAATCCATTTATGATCAATGCATTCCCTACTTTCAATCAAAATTCAATCTAAAAGAAGTGGAAACAATTGGACTGTACATTGGGGCACGAGGAACAATTTCAAATTTTTTTGTAACATTCCTAAAACGATTTAGGATACCAATGAAAGTTATTGAAGAAATAGTATCTTTAGTTCTTAAGAACAGTGCATTAATTTGTAATAATCATCTTTATAAGTCATAAATTATACTAATTAGTTACTTAATTGAAAATTGTTAATAGTATACTGAGTCCATAAGGGCTACTTCTATTGAGAAGCAGTGTCAATAAAGTCTTTCTCTCTCCTGCATCTTTTAAAAACTTACAACTAATTATAATATTTGAGGACATTATTCATATAAATCACAATTAAACTATTTATTGTTTATTTGTCCTTCTGCATTAGAAACTATTTGCTGGAAAGAATGTTGATTGTTGATGTGGTAGGGGTATACTTGATAGTGTTGGCGACACACTATCAGATATTAAAAATGTTGAAAATTGTCACAAATTGAAACCTTAAAATTATTCCAAATAAATATTAGGGGTTTCTACCTTTCAACATTAATAATAGTTAACATTAAGCGTTGCCTTACAAGTACATACTTCCTTAACCATAATCATTTAAAAATTACTTACCTTTGATAAACAGGAACATATTTAGTATTTACATTCTAATAATAACTTATCATAAAACTCGTTGCTTCAAATAATACACACGACTTACACTTTTATATAAAATAATAATTTGTTTTGCTTACCTGAAACAATTGACGAAAAGAAGTAATCATTGGCTGTTAGAAGTTACAGGAAAGTAACAGATCAGAGCCAAGTCATTTAAAGTTCGGACTATACAGCGCTCTCGGCCATAGTTTGTAAATACGCATGTGCCGAGTTTACTACATGTTTGACCAAAATTTGACGTTGCATTAACGACTGGGCTTGACGTATGTATGTAATGTGTCTACAGAAGGCAATTGCTAGGAGGCACTATTATTTACGTCAAGTTTACGTAATTAAATATAACCATTGGTATAGTTGCTGTCGTTATTTGGCGGGGATTTTGCGTTAACTAAACGTCGTGAATGTTTTATTGATTAACGTTAGGTCCTGATGTTAAAAGAACGTTGTATTTTTGTTGAGAATTGCGATAATATTTGTGATAGTCTCATTGACGTTCATGGAACATCGCATCTGTGACCAACAATTTGAGCTTAGTCAGTTTAACGTCAACTAACGTCGATTCCCATTTTCAGACGTAAATCTGACCAGTCATTTCTACTCGGGATCTTTCTATTTTTTTCAATTGTACTCATAATTAGTGCATTAAAACCAGTACTCGGCAAGGGTACGAAAAATTGGTACCCGTATCAGTACCCGAAGTGCGGGTGTTGAAATAACTGTTATCTATACCCGTACCCATACCCGAGTATCTGGATACAAATTTTTCATACTCGTACCCTCAATGCAATCTCAAACCATGTACCTGTACCCGCATTGTACGCGTACCCGAAAAATATTCGAAAATTGTACCCATACGGGGGTATCTTAGTGTCGTACCCGTACTTTTACTCGGGTACTTTATATCCAGATTTCTCTAAATGTAGTACATAGTAAGTTGTGTATCAGACCTGCGTTCGGTTCAAATATTTTGAGGATCCGAACTTGAACTTGACCTGCACTTGAACTTTCAAGTAGATATTTGTCAGTACCCGAACTTGGCGTTTCGGGTCCCAGGAATTACTTGCCATACCAAGTCATATCTTGCAAGTAATCTTTCCTAAACCCGAACTTGATCTGATACTTGAATGTCGGCTCCAAAAAACTTGAGAACCGAACTTGGAATTGACTTGAACCCGAACTTGGATTTCAAGTAATTACTTGAATCTTGCAACTTTGTAGCATGAAGTTGCAAAACCAATCCAACGGGTGAATCTAAGATTTTCAATTTCCATCGTCTCTATTAAATTCAGATTCGGGTTCACTCATGGTTTTTTCCTAGTTTTACAGTCTCATCTAAGGTTCTCAACGGATAGGATAATTCCCTTATCCTATCCGTATCCTATCCGATCCGAATTTTTACCAATAAAACTGAAGCGTATCCGATCCTATTCGCTTCCATCGGATTAAAGATAATCTTATCCGAAGCTTATCCGTAAATATTCGGATGACGTATTTATCCTATCCGAAGCCATCGGATAAGAAAAAGGAGCTATCCGATCCTATCCGCGGATATCCGATCCTATCTGCGGATACACGAATCAATTATTGTAGAAGTTGAAATTGATCCTAGAATGTGGCTTTTAGTTTTAAATACAATATACTGTTAATTTATAACGTATTGTAATGACAGAAGAAACCGTGCATATAAGTTTGCTTGGTAAAATATTTAATATAAATAATTTAAGAATTGAGAGATTTTTGTTTTGAATATCAGATGTTCTCAAAAATTAACTTACTGCAAACCTTTAACAATTTGAAGCCTATAAGAACAAGTAACTAGAATAAGCAGCTGAAATTCAAAATATGACTGAATTTCTGGTCATAACACAAATACTTCTTAATGCATTGCTACATTTATGTAATTAAATTGGCTAATTATTAATTTAAGACAGGACGTTATTTACATTTTACAACAAAATCAATTAGGGATTACACAACGTTGGATTGACTTTGTAGGATTGTGGGATGTGTAGCAAAGTCAGAAATCCTAACGGATTCTGGATCTGAAGGATGTTTTTACATTTCTTTTGTTTTTGATTGAATTGAGATGTTTTGCATATCAAGTTCTTTCAACAAGGTAATTTGGAAAATGCGCATTCGGATAAACCTTTTTAAGCCCACTACTTCGAATTCAGTTGAAAATTTAAGCGTATTTATTTTGATTTTATCTTACTGAGCATCCCCAACAAGTTAGTATAGCATTTTTCCCCTCAATATATACTATTGGAACGGAAACAAACACCAGGTCTAGAACAAGTGCTCAACGCAGCGCTTTCTTTATCGAGTTGTTCACAGTTTCGCTCCAGAACCTGAATTTCTCTCAGCGTTTTTCCACTTGCTAAAAGTTCACTCCCAAAATTCTCAACGCAGAGACGCATCAAGTACGTCGCCGGAAAAAAACAGATTCCGTCCATGTGAAGGAAATCAAGAATTACGGGGAAATATCAAACTAAAATTACGCACTTACCACGGGAGACCATACACCATTTGTGGTGATATCAAAACAAAATGGTTCAAACCAACTTTGATGGCACATTCAAGTAACTGAAAGTTAGGACACAAAATAGAGTTGGACGCCAGTTGAAAAAGATTTTGTGATGGTCTGTGAATCAAGTAAGCAGATGTTTTTGTAGAATTCTTATGATGGGGTGTACCAGGGGATGGGATTTTATAAAACTAGCAGGTAGATAACTTCTGAATTTCACTGATGAAAAGGTCAACGATTTTCAAAATCCCTGTCGGCAAAAATAATTTCCCTGCATAACGTCAAATCCCTGTCAAATAAGGTAATTCAATCTAAAAATTCCTGTTCGTTTAACAAATTTCCAAGAAACACGACAACAAATTTGAAAACCCCTGCCAAAAAACGGATCGACGAATCTTAAAAAGTTATTATTAAACAGAATCCCTTCCCTTTAACGTTTTCCCTGCAAGAAATATTTTTTCCTTGGGAAGAAAACTCCGACCAGTGCAGTATACTAGCTATTTTTAGCACTAGAGTGTGGAAAGATGCTATGAAATAAGTTATCTTTAAAACATGTTTTCGTTAATCACGCCAGTAAATAATTTTGTAAACGTTATGTCCTGGTGTATTCATTAATTTTGATGATTTTGATGAAAACGATTTTTTATGCCATTCTGGCAGAATTGGCGTATAATATATTTTGCCTTGGAAAAATTGCCATAAATAAACCATGCACACGGAACTCTCTATTTCCGCCACCAATTTTAAAATTTGTAAAATTTGTTAAGTATCGGTTTCTCAATGCACGTAGTAGCAAGTCAAAGCGCATCTCACTGCATATTGAACTTTGTGTGAGCATACAGTTGTTTGTATTATTTTAATTTTCTGTGGCTTATCGTCATCTTGTCTTACTACCAGTTATATGGCAACCAAAACGATGGGACGACTGGAAGATAAATCTGGTTACACTGGAAAGTTCTGGAACGCATAATGTAAACTATAATTTGTATAGTAACGTTAAAAGAAGGCATACAGTTAAATGCACAATGCAGACATGCAAGTGCAAGCAAAGCTGCAGTGGATATTAAAAGAAAAATCCGTAAAGATTCCGGGAATTCAAGACTACAAGATTTGGAAGCGTTTGTACAATTCAGCGATGAGAATGAAATTGACGTTAATATGTCATAGATATTGCAGATACAATGATTAGGAAATCAGTTTAATGTTCACTACAGGTGGTAATAGAACCGACCACTCTTAAAAAAACATTTCTAGTAATATTTACGATCAGAAATATTATTTTCTTTGTGTTACTTGCAGATATATTACTTGCAGCTTATATAACTCTTATCAATATAGTGTTGGGAGTCGGGACATAAACACAAACGAAACCATGGTAAGGAAAATTTTCGACAATGAAAACACTTTTTCTTTAAAATTGCAAATAGATTTTCAAATCGATACCCAACTTGTACAAATTGTTGTGTTTTATCCCACGATTCCGGCAAAATCGCTCAATTTACCCTCGAATTAAAATAGCCAAAATGCCACTGACACTAATTGTGAAGCCAGATTTTTGCATAAAAAATTATGCAGATTTTTCTAATATGCCCGATAATCCCGTCATCCTCTATTTTCTCTTATAAAATTGATAATTTTCCAATTTGTAGTTTGATTCCCCCAATTGTAGCAAATGCTGATACAGATTTTTTCATACTTACTTCATTAACCTGGATCAGGGTTTGAGGACAATTTGACTAAAAAAGTATAAGCAAAATTTGATTTTTCTTAAACTGCTTAATTGTTTTGAAAATAAAGCATTTTATCTTCGTGTTCGTACGTTGAGAAATGTGGTCGTGATCCGTAAGTTTACTGAACAAGAATTGCCGAAAAGTTTTTGTGAATGCAGAAATATTTTTAAAATAATAGTGGAATTTTGTAATTATTTTTTTATTGCACAAAATATATATGTATACATACTTTTATTTTTATAAATATTTATATTTTGAATTTTCCTGACACTTTTTCATTCACTGTTGAATTTTATTGATTGTGGTAAGATGGAGTTCAAAGTTCTAAAAATTAAAATAAATATAAAACAATTGTTTTTAGCACTTCAACCGATTTTAGTGGTACATAAATTACAGTTCAGCTTTTAATCTGTACTTAAAGGAAAGCTAAAGGTGGAACAGAAATTCATAACATACAGGCCATTATTTAAAAAAAATGTACGTTTACAGTGAGTGTCAGAGGATCCATAAACATGTCTCCATTCTAGACAATTATTTTCGGAGGAAGCTCGGGATAAATACCAAATTACAACTAAAGTTATTTACTATGTATATAAATTTGATTAAAACAAAACTTTTGTGATTAATCTTTCCAAACTTTGGCTGGACAGCTTCTGCACTTCATTAACATTGCAAGTAAAAGAAATTCAAGGAGCATGAAAGCTTCGAATTTGAAAACAGGTACTTTTTCAATATTGAAATGTATACCGCTTTAGAGCATTTTTTACATTACAATAATTCAAATTCACGGTACAAATTCATTTCCTTTCACTACCCCAAGTAATAATCATGTCATGTTTGATTCCTCCAGTATTTAGTCATTTTAGTTCTAGATTTTTTAAAATTTGACTTATTCACCTGCCGAGATTCATACAATGTTCGGATTGCTATTTATAGTAAAGTTATGGGATTTCAGGGTAAGAATTTCTTATGTCGCAAATACGTTGAGAATTGCTTTAACCTTTAGCATACACGGAACAACGTTGAAAGAAATTTCATGTTTTTTCATTTTTGGTGGCAGACACAGTTATTGCAAAATTATTTCATAGTCTTACATGAGGATTTTAATTTCACGTACCGAACTCGCTTTAAACAATAACCAAATCAAATTCCCCCGCGTCCTTGACTCCAGCTGTAAGAGTTTTTGAAACTTAAATATTTTTTGGTTTGGCTATAAGCGCTAATTCATCATTTTCATTTCCAATTGTAAAGTTAAAGATGTGACTGCACGGAAGTCCTTTGAAATTAAAGGTGTTCAAGAGATTCTATAACGTCCAGTTGATTTTGTTTAAGAAAAGGAGAGCATTGAACCCAAATCGCAACACTCAACAGATTCAAAATCTGTTTTTACATTAGCCAAGCGTGGACGCCATTCAATAATTTGTTACTCTGTTTGGATATTTGATATATGAGTAGATAAATTTACCAAGGTCTGCTCGATTGTGCGCTAAAATATCTGCAGATAGAATATTCTTAGCAGAGCTGCTTTTAGGTAGGAAAAAATCAGGATCCGCAATGAACCCGAACCGTACTTGACATTTCAGGTAAAAAATTTCTTCGACCCGAACTTTCGGGCAATCGGATCCTGGCAAATACTTTACTCGCCAGGTATTTTTAGTCGGATATAACTAGAATACTCGTACCTGAAAAATTACCTGAAGTTGATACCTGAAGATGTGAACCCGACCCGAACATGAACCCGCAGTTGTCTTTCAGCACTTGATAGCTGTTTGAGTAAAAGGACTAAAAATACAGGTGAATTTATGAGTCTCACCACAGTAAAGGAAATGGCTGTACACCGCTGATTTGCTCAGTGTCTTATGGCCTTGTCTTCAGACATCTTAACTTTGATTTAATTCTTTAATGACCTCGGCTACTTCTTCACTCATGTTGAAAATTTAGTTTCTGTTTAAACACTTAAAGTTCATGATAATTATATCTAAATTATTACTTGCTTTTAATCATCAAAGAAAAAACCGTTGAAGTTTAACTCTCGTCGATACTTACCACACATGCCTGGTTGACGGTTTGCTAAACACTTCGATATTCGACCTCACTGCAGTGATTGGTTTTTCCTATATAAATCTTCCAGGAACATCCTTTCTGAATTTTCTTGTTGAATCTTATGTCACTGCAGGGAGGTCCTCAACGATTTAAAAAATCCCTGTTGGCAAAAATAATATCCCAACAAGGCGCCAAATCCCTGTCAAATAAGTGTAACCAAATCTAAAAATCCCTGTTTTCACAACAAATTTTCCTGAAACAAGCTAAAAAAATTTAAAATTCCTGTTCTCAAAACAATCCTTTACTTTTGAAATTTTCGCTGGCAGATATATTTATCAGTGTGAAGAATATTCCCAACTTCCCACAAACATCCGACCCCGATCCCGGACGCCGCCTTATTTACTTTACCAGAAATCAATCCCTTCCTACGTTTAATAATATTGTCGGCGCTCGAGCTACATGCACCTTGGACATTAATGACCAGTAAGTTTTACCCCGCCCGGTGTTAACACCGATTTTGGAAAAGGTCACGAGGCAGTTGAGAATTAAACAAATGAGGAAATTAAAATTCTTAAAATCCTATTTGTCTCAAATACCTGACAACTGTGAGCTCAAATCTTGACCCAGGTAAAGGAAGTTCTGAAAAAAATCTGGAAAAACTTAATTCACTACAAAGAAGGAAAATCAAATATTTTATTCCTGATGTGGGCTAAAAAGGGGCGGATGAGCGTGGTCAGACTGTACAATCAAAACAAAACCAACTCAATTATTTTTTATTTCTCTTTACACATTTCAAGTGAAAAATGACGGTTTAGCAATTACAATGTTAAAGTCAAATTCCATTTTAAAATCCGATTAAAAATTCAGTGAGTACTGAAATACGCGGAACAATAATGTAAGCAATTACTTGTATTTTTTACAATTTGAGCTTTCACGCCTCTTTAAATATTTTTTGTATCCAGCCCTGCCCTTGCGTCAAAATTATGTTACAGAAAACGAGTAATATTTAAAATACAAACCTTATTTGGAATGCCAAAACAAAATCTGATAAAGAATTGCCACGAAATGGGACAATTAAAAATTTATAAATTACTCCAGTCGACATATACTAGAAGGCTCTGTTTCCCCATAATTAGTTTATAAATTCAGAATGGTAGTTTGCATTATTATGTGCTAGCAGAACAAAATTCCACTATTTTACTAAAAATATGTAAAAGTATAAATTTTAGATGGAAACAACGAATTAAATGATTTTTGCGTTATATGCTCAAAGTTTTTAATTACTGGACAATTAAAAACAGTGCTTCGAGGATAACTTCAAACTTGTTTGTTACTTCAAATATGAAGGGCCTATTTAAACTCATATACAAAATTGTTCCCGAGAATCCTGAGGCTCTTCCTTCAGAAATTCTCCCGTGGAGTTCTCAACCTATAATTTTTAAATCAAACCAATTCTGAAAGGCGAATTCAACGTGACATTAAATTGTATCTCCTGCCTCTGTAGAAGAAATCATGAGTTAAGGGAAAACCTATAATTCAAATTGTGCGTTAACGAGGGGGCATGCCACATTTGCGGTGACATCTGTTCGAAATGGTTCAAGAGGCCACCAAATGTGATAATGGGTAAATTCAAATGACAGTACGTTTCACCAAAAGATTGAGTAGGAAAACAATAGAAAAACATTTTGTGCTCGTCTGATTACATCACGCCAGTTAATCATTTTGTGTACGTTATGTTCAAGTGCATTGTTCAATTTTGGAAATTGGCACATTTTGGGGGAAATCGTTTTGAAAATTTATTTGAAGAAAGCATTTTGGATGCATGTACATGACGCTAGTTGATAAATACACGGATGATTTCAACAGATATTTTCGCTATGCTTAAAAATTAACTGTTCGGATAATTAGTTTGGAAATTCGGAACTTGTTCCTATTTACAAGGTTTGTTGCAACGTTTGTATGGATTCTGTGCAGATTTTGTACGGATTTTTTTGGGCTATCCTGGGATAGGACAAAATCTCTCAACTATCCATGTTGATGCAGACGTTCCGAGAAAAACACCGCATATACTCCCTGCTTCAACTTTTATGGTCGAAAAATTATAATTCACTTATGATTTATCAATTTTTTTCCCAGGTTTTGATAAATTTGTTTCATCCCGCTCGGTCAAAAACACTGGATGCAGATGGGATTGTTTTGGAGCAAAGACTTTTTGCTAGAATTTTTTGGAAAATGCAAACTTCAAAAGTTAAAAATTGTTCAATCGACATTTCCCAAAAAAAATCTACAATTGTTCGGTTCCATTTCCTTATAACCCCTTCATCCATAATTTGTGAGTAAGCGAGAAGAGAATTTTTTAATAAAATCTGGGAAACGATTTGCTAAAACTTGTAGAATTGTATATTTTCTACGCTTTCTCCTTATATGTGCTGGAGGGAGGGTTAAATCCTTTCGTGACATCATGTACTATTACAACACGGTAATTTGAGTTCCTGCCAAATTTTTCAAACATTGCTTGTAAATTTCTATTTAAATTCTTTTTTGGGTTGTTATATAATATGTACGTAATCTGTTCGTCTATGTTTGTAATACTGAAAGAAAAATTTGGAAAAAAATATGGAGATTCAGATGATGAACGCCGGTAACTAAAGGTTAGGGTAAATGTTAAATTTAGACGCCATTTGAAATATTACTTAGGGAATTCATGTGGTAATTTTACAGACCGGAATGAGTTTTCTTATCAATTGCGAGAGGATGTTTTATCGGGTGCATAAATTGTAATCTAAAATTTGAAAACTGTCCTTCGCAAGGAAACAAAATCACTGACCATGTTCAAGAAAATAAAGACAATTTGCTTTCTCATTACAATTGAATGATAATCATGTAAACAGCTGCACAGAAAGGTACGCTGTTAAAAAGATAGAGCTTGAACGCTGCTTTATAAAGTGTAGATGCAAACCGTCTGCTGTATAATTATTATTGTAATAATTTTGAAAACTTTCATTAGCTAAAGTGGCGGGGTTATATGAATTGAGACTTTAAGTTACACTGATGCCCTCTTCCCTTAATCCAGTTTGAACCGGGTAGTGTATGATTACGCTTAGGCATCTTTTCGCAAAATAATACCGACGTAAATCCACAGCACTATAGACTGCATTAAAAAATATGTCCGCACTCTCGATATTGCAGTAATGTAGTAAGACCCCTGCATGGCGGTTTGGGTCCAAGAATTTATCCTACTGACACTAAAAACGCAACCCGAGTTTTTACCCGAAAATTTCTAATAAATAACAATCTAATCCCGTCAGTTTTTAGAAATTCGTCCCTTTGTTCTTTGGAAAACTGCTACCGTACGAGAATACAGAAAGTGTTTCAAGTGAAAAGTATTGTTTTGGATGAAAAAAAATGAAATGGTTAGCTTATGTAATTTAATCATCAAATTTGGGAATTTCTCATAATTTTTTTTAAACAACGCTCTAATATATGTTAACTGGAATTTGACTTATTACTTATTAGATTAGCTCAATCGCTATTAATATACGTGCCTGTACAGAAAAAAAGGAAACACCTAAAGATACTTCCTTTTTAGAGCTTACAGTAGTTGCTTAGTTTTATCCACTATTTTCACTATATCTTACTTCCTGTGAGACTTTAAGACTGTCAAATAGTATTCAAAGTTTGCTAAACCATCAAAAGTATACATTTAATGAAACTCTCGATTTTCAAATTCCTATCCAAACGTGATTACTTATATCCTAAAAATTTCCTCCAGACATATTTCCGACTTGGACATTTCTCTATTCATTTTTCCACAAATTATACTTCCACAAATTTTTATTTTGCATTAAATTTGAAACCAAAAATTTTAAATACAATTTAACAATGGAATTTCTAACTCCTTTTGATTTACAATTAGGGTACTACATAACAAATTCCCCTGAAACACGTCAACAAATTTAAAAATCTCTGCCAAATTTAAGGTCAAAAAATTTAAAAATCATTGTTTGCAAAAATGAAACCCTACCCTTTGAGATTTTCCCTGTCAGATATAATTTTTCCCTTGGAAGAATCTTCCCATCTTCCCATAAAAATCCGACCAAAATATATTTCCTTTAATTGGAACTAAAAAACATTTTTTTCTGTCAGATTTGCATTATTATTAGATGGGACAGTAACCTTTTACATCTTTAAATTACTGTAGGCGCCTGACTCGGAAACGGATTGAGCAGAAAGAAAAGATTTGAAGTTTAAAATTAGCAAATTTTGTATTTATTTTTTTGATCTTGAGGTACATAAAGCCGAATAACTTCAAACCGGTTAAAAGGTTTCACGCCATTCTATCCGTTTTGACGAATAGTGTCAGTGTAAAGTCTAAGCTTTGGAGACTTTTATATTCAAACTACATGCAGTAGGGTTTGTCGTAAATGGTTGTGTGATTCCAATGTGAGTTTTTGGCAAACAATAAACGGAGCAAATCGGGATTACGTGCGACAAAATGTTATATTAGATTAAGTAGATTATTAAAAATGATTTAAGTCAGATAGGAGTTGTTGTCCTATTCGAGTCTCAGATCAGAGAAGAATCATTTTCGGTTTATTTTTGCTTACAAGTAACCATTTTAGCTTGGGTCATAATTGAGGTAAATGTAAATCAGGTTATCATTTAGGACAAAGCATAAAAATGTTGGGTTAAGAATAATGATAAAAATAGATAGAACTGGTATTTACTGCCTCGAAGGCTCTCAACTGATAGGAAGTTTTTACAATTTATTCTAACAACGGAGCATTGACTTAGAAGCCAAACCAGGAAGATTAATATTGTTAAACAGTGTTAAGCGTCTGTAACCAGTTCAAAGAAATTTTTAATTAATTACAGCATTTCGGTTCTGAAGAAACCATAATTTCCTAAAAATTGAGACCACACCGAAAAAGAATCTTACATCACAAACTGGATTGTTATTTTATAAGTTGCTTTTTCAGAAATGAGCTAGTTGTGCTCTGACCCCACTGTAGCTTTTTTTTGGCTTACTACATCATACATGCGTACATTATTAATTTGGTTTTTGTTTTAATCAAATTTAAATATACTGTGGTAATCAAATTCTGCCGTAATTTGGAATTTATCCATACTGTTGTCACACTGATTTTTTTAAAGTAAAAGAAATGAAAAGCGAAGTCACACTGTATTTTAATAAATTACGACTTTCGCTCCATTTCAAATAAATATCCCAGCAGTTTCAATTCATATTGAATTCTATAAATATTACCGCGGTTGTTTACACCTATATGCAACACCAAAATTATTATCTCTATAAAAAATTTTTTTTCAAATATTGCACAAAACTAGATTTTCAAGAAAATTCTCTTAAACGGATTCTCTAAAAAAATTAAACTTTTGAAAATTATAGTTTGCGAAAGACAGTAACTTTAAATATTTAGTTCCCGGAAAATTCAAAGAGTTATTTGATGAGCGAAATCATCAAGTATTGTAGATGCCGAAGAAAAATTGAAAAATATTGGTAGAATGGGTTGTAGGACATGGATCATGAAATAAATGAAATGTTTGTAACAAATTTATGACAAGTTCATGTTTGTTCGCTTTTTCATGTACATATTTACATATACAGGCAAGGAATTATTTAAATGACGTATAATCATTTATTCTAAAACATTTGAATGGGAAATTTTTAACTCCGTTAGAAACCATAAATTCTAAAGGCGACCCTTGTTACAAGGATTAAAATTGTGTAAAGGTATTAAAAATCCACGAAGTGTTAATGACAAAATATTTGACTTGAACGCCACTCTGTGTATCTTCCAGACGAAAATTGTCTTGTATGCAAGCTAAATTGGGGTTTAAACTTTTTGTGATAACTGTCCATCGAACATATTTTAATGGCACTTGGTGAATTAAAGCTCCTCTGAAGTACCCAATTGTAATAATATCCGAAAATTATCACCGGATCATGAATTGCATAATTGATTCCAAATATTCAAGGGGCAAATGACTCTGGTCGCCCTGTAAATTCAGATTAAACAAAATGAATTATAAAATTAAGTTTTCCATCTCAATTGGAGAATTTCATTTTAAATATCGTTTTAAAATAGGAAGGGAGTTTTGGAAAAATTAATTTAATTAAAAATTTAATTGCATATTGTAACTACGAATAAAGGACTTTTTTAAAACCAATTCTTTGTTTTTTACTTTACCGAAAATAGATCAATATTGTCAAATCGGAAGTGGGAAGCTGACTTTTTGTTTAAATCAAACTTAAATAGATGAGGCATAATATCTCGAAGAATAAAACGAATTAATACAAAAAAACTATTTAGAAATCCGATTTTGACTTCCAATTTTAATTGTTTACCAATATTAACCAAATGTACAGTGTGACCATATTCTGCCACCATGCCTAGCGCCCGTAAGGGAGTTTCTTATACAGTATTTGAATCCCCCAGTTCATAACAAATTTTTGTCTAGGTTTTCTAAAATTCACCAAATTGATCTATGCCGATATGTTAGGTCATATGGGCAAGAAACGGTTAGTAAAGTCGGTTTTCTTTCATAATGTCGTAATATTATTCTCGTAGATGCTTTTATTTATCCAAGGAAGAATTCAAAAAGCATAATTTCTTCTCCACAAAAAAGTGACATTTTAGTCAAAGCAAATTTGGCTACCTTTTACAGACTTCCGCTAGGATTACGAATTGTTTTTGACAGATGGCATATTTTAAAGCAATTGATCATCTTTTGATTGAACAATTATTAACCGAGATGCGACATCCGGATGAGTATATTCTGCAGCTTTTTTAATTTGATAAACGCTTCCAAATCGTGCTTTCTCGTTATTTTGAAGATAAAAAAATGAGTTTGATTTTAAAATTCATTCAACAACTTCATTGAAAGACAATTTTTCGGAGGGAAACTACCAAGTATCACATATCTATCTCTTGACAAAATAAATTTGCAAAGTTTTGGGTGAAAAATTCAGAAATTTGAATGTCTCTCCGAAATTTCGATAAGAATTTCAATATTTTCGTTAGCATTATTTTAACTTCTAGGGCACATAAGCAGCTTTCAAATAAAATCTCATTCAAAAGTTATTGAGGTTTTTCGAAAGTTTCAAGTTGTTTCGATTAGCCCTGATGGGTTTGTCTCAGATGATTAAATTTGCTCGAAATAGGGGGATTCAGTTATGTTTAACTCCTTTATGTGAGCTAGTGGGGTTGGGGTAAATCATGACGGTCTCTCTGAACATTCTAATTAAATTAAATAAGTATCGTATAAAAAATTTAATGAAGGGCATTTTAATTAGAAATTTAAAAAATTCAGATTTGTTAAAACTTTGAGTTTTGAGGTGGCTTTTAAGAATTTTCATATCCACAATTTCCTGCTGGTGAGAAGGGTGGTCAGTTGATGTTTGTCAGAAATTCAAATTATTAGCTAGGTCAATAAGAAATCAAAAAAGATTTAGTTGTACACTCTGGTGAAAACATTCAAATTTTTAAAACGATCAGAATTTGCGACAAATAAAGTACGCATTTAACCTATGAGAAATGAATAATGGAAAAAGGAATTTGTAAAATTGCGTCTTTCACGCTGCCTTATATATTTTGAGTTCTACTTGGACTCTTATGTTGAAGATTGACAAAAATGGTTGGTAACGTGTTCACAAATATATTTTTCGGATACTGCTACGCGTAATTTCTGAAGACTATTTTAGGGAAATTTGCCCAAAGCATTTGTATCAAATATTTTTGAAGCATTTTAAAATTTCAGTTTAAAAACTGAATCAAAAAAAAAGTTTTTGATTCATATTGAACATTATTTTCCCAAACCTCAAAAAAAAAAAATCTCACAGGAACATATACGCAGAGTTCTCAGGAGGATAAGCATATCTTGAAGCTTAATAATTATTATTGTTACCTACAATTTACACATTTGGAATTGTTTGGCGACATTGATTCCATAAATATTATTCTCGAGTTTATTTTTATTTATCCCGTCAAAATGATTTGGCCACGAAATTTAACATTTCAGCCCAGGTTTCACTTCAGATTGTATAACAATTAAACTACTTTTGATTGAATCCTTTAAGACCGAGAGAGGACATCCCCGTCAAACGTTGTTCCAATTTTTTACAATAATATCCACAATCTGGCTTTTATAACTAAAACCACAATCACTTGGAAGCTCCGTTCAGGTTGTGAGAATATTTGTCTTAAAATCAATGTTTTTGAATATCCCGTCAAACTTTACCTACGACAGGAATATATAACCACACGTACCCTGAAGGTGCCCATCACTCAGATCATTTCTTCTCAACAAAAAGGTGACATTTTGGTAAAAATAAATTTCGATTCTTTGAAGAAAAATGTCCATGAATTTGATTTTTGAAAATTTTTCAACAACCTCAATGACAGACAGTTATTTCTGAGAGGAAGTACCAAGTCTGGCTTAACAAAATCCTATGAGCACATACATATGTGTTTGAGTTTAGTTTTGCTTAATTTGTCCCAATTGTGTTTTATATCCTGCCAATGAGGATTCGCAAACTGACTTTACCTCATGGAGTTATTTCCATTCATTGGAATTCCTTAATGCAAACTTCAAATTTGATGTTTAGTATTTACAGTATTTATTTAGCATTCGATTACAAGATTTGAAAAAGAACGGGTTTTTGTGAAAAAAATAATATCTAGTTGTCTTAGTTTATATATTTGGAAATCAAAAATATTTTTCGGTCGGATTTATAATGAGTACCATTAGACGAGACATTATCCTTTTATAGCTTTTAAAGTGCAAATGCTGGTCCGGGCTTAAATTAACTAATTTTGTATTTATTTTTGAATCTTAAGGTAAATATATGTGGATGCATATATCATACTTGCAGCCGTTCAGTTCATAAAGTGGCAAACTGAACTGAACTAGCCCCTATTGTTATTGTTTTTAAATGAACTTGAACGAACTAGCTAAATGCAAACTTTTGATTGAATGAATTTGAATTGAACTCCGAAGAACTTATTTTGAATGTGAACGAACGTTCATCATACGTTCAAGTGACACAAATTGAACTGAATTGAACTTAAGAGTCAGGGTTTGAATATAAGTTCATACAATCATGAACACAAAACGAATATTATACAAAATATCTGTAAATTGCATGGAAAAAATGTTTTTTTGTAATCTTAAAAGATAGAACCCAGGTTTTTGATAATACATTTCAATGACATTAAATTACAAATCAATCAAATTGCTTACATGTAAACAGATTTTTACATTCAAGAACGAGTATTCAGCACATTTTGGCCGAAGTTGCATGAATTAAACAGCCCAATAATTGTAAGCATAGTTATATGATTTATTAATTTAGAAGCGCTTGGTTTTTTTACATTTGTTTATCAGAAAGCTCAAATTCAATGCTGCTTTCAAAACACCGGAGTTTTGAAAGCAGTTATTTAATCAGTCATTTAGCAAAAAAATCTTGCTTCAGTCAAAGCTCCAAACCATACTTGCAGCCGTTCAGTTCATAAAGTGGTGAACTGAACTGAACTAGCCCTTATTTTCATTGTTTTTGAATGAACTTGAACGAACTAGTTAAATGCAAAATTATGATTGAATGAATTTGAATTGAACTTAGCAGAACTTATTATGAGTGTGAACGAACGTTCGTTGTACGTTCAAGTAACACAAACTGAACTGAATTGAACTTAAGAGTCTAGGTTTGAATATAAACTTTTATATTCGTGAACGCAACACGAATATCAACTAAGTACATATAAACTGCATGACAATATATGTATTTTATAGTTATAATCTCAAAAGCTAACACGCTGGCTTTTGACTATTCATTTGAATGACCTTAAATTACAAATAAAAAAAATAGTTATTTACAAGCAAGCTGGTTTCTTATATGTATATTTAATAACGCATTTATTTGGCATATCGTATGAGTTAAAATACTCAATAATTGTAAGCATATTTACATGATTTATTAACTTGTTTACCAGAAAGCTCACAATTATTACTGCTTTCACAACGCCAGTGTTTTGAAAGCAGTAATTTAATCAGCCATTTAGCCAAAAATAGTTTTTTAGTCAAATTGCAAAGTAAGTTATAAAAATCAAACTAAATGTCACTTAAATATATAATAAATGACTTGAACTAATTGGTTCGCTAACGACAGATAAAGCGAACTGAACTGAACGACCGAAAAGTATATAATGAATTGAATTGAACTTTTAAAAAATACTGCAAAGGTGAACTGAACTGAACGTAACGACTGGAAAGTACGCAGTGAATTTAACTGAACTACGACAGGCTTTGGACAACGCGAACTGAACTTAACTGAACGGCACGAAAAATTTTGGGATGTGAATGGAACTGAATTTGAACTTTGGATCAAAACTGCAAGTATGATTGGAACAATTCAACCTTAATTTTGTTTTAAAATAGTGAGCGAACATTGGAAAGATTATTTAATTATAAAAATTATAATGTTTTATTACTTAGGAATAATTAACGGCTTTTTTGAAACAAATGAACGTTTTTTATTTTTTACCAACAATATTTCCAAATATAATATCAAACCCCGGTTTGGAAAATAATTTTGTTTAAATCAAGCGTAAATAGACGGTAAATAATTTCTATCGTAATTTGAAATTTCTTCATAGTTTCTGTGGATATTAATTTTTTGCTTCGAAGGATTTTGATAATGAATTGTTGAACCACTTCAGTTTTATAATTTAAACACAATTTACGGGAAATAATAATTTTGTCAATGACTTTCTATTCAACACAGTTGATTCAAATGAAACAAATTTTCCAAAAATCTGGAAAATTATTTGCTAAATGAAGCAGAAACTGGAAATTTCCCACTACATTTCCTTACATGGACTAGACGGAGTAAATCTATTTTTGAGTCCCGGAAATACCAGTCCGGAAGACGGAAATAAGAACTCATCAATGATGAAAATGATGAATGTACCAACAAATGTATGCCTAGTGTATGCTCCCTTGGATTACCTTACAAAGCAATAAGCGTAATACCTGCAATAGATCTTTAAACTATTTTGGAAATTTGATTAGCTTTAACCCAAATTTTATGAGTTGCGAATAGTTGTTGTTGAAATTTGGAACTTTAAAGCAGTTTGTGAGAAATTTTAAGAATAAGCAATTAAAATTCGTTCAACTGAGAATTTTAGTTTAAAACCTTATTATAAAATCCAACCGTTAGTTCCATTTGCAAATATCTTCTCCTGCAGTTGAAATTCCACAAACTGACTCTCCTCTTCTTACAGACCGTGCTCAAATTTCGGAACGCATGTACAGAACTGGAAAATCTTACTTTAGAGCGACAACGTAATTTCCTTAAAGTTTTTTGGAAACAAATTTTAAAATTTGAGCCCAAAATTCACCACGTTTTTCAAGAACATTACCAAAAACAACCCTGACTAATCGCTGTGCTTACTTAACCATCTGGAAACATAGTTTTTGAACTAGTGAAATAAACTTCTACTAACTAAATAAAAATCTGAAAAAGGATTCGCTAAATCATGAAGGAACTTGATATTTCCCACTGCTTTTCCCCACAGGGGCTAGAGGGTTTAAATCAATTATTCACACCATCTGCAATTGAGAAGGCTAAAAAAATCAACCAAATATGAAACAGAAGCGTCAATTTTGCAAGTAAATACAAGTTGAAATAAAAGATTGATTTATATGCCACTTGACATATTATTTGGGACGCAAAATGATAACATTCGGAGATCTGATTTGCGGTGAATGTATATTATCGTTCATTTGGAGGCAAATGATTTTGATCACATTGTAGAATCAGTTTAAAAGTAATGAATTATAAAATTTCGTTTGCCAAGTGAATTGGAAAACGTCTGTTTAGCATTTAAAAATCGCTTCAAAATTGTAACGGACGTTTGGAAGTATTAATTAGAATTGTCAAATCAGAGTTTGTAAACTATCTTTTTATTTTAATCAAACTTAAATAGACTATCATCAATTTCTGTTGTAACTTGGAATCTATCTGTCCTTGGAAATTAATTCTCTGCTTCGAAAGGACGTGTCCACTGATTTTTTGACCCTTCTGATTCTGACCTTCAAATTTGTTTAAAAAACGTTTACTTCAGATTCATAACTTCAAATCAACATTACAGAGCCCTGTACTAGCTAGTATTCAAAATTTGAGAGCAAATAATGTAAAATTCAATGAAGATTTACAAATAAGAACAAAAATGAAACAATTGAAAAATAAAGTACTTGTTGGAGTGCTTTTTTTAAATTAAGCTTTAACGCCGTTTTTCCCATGTTTAATTTTTTTTACAAATATTCCGCAAATTAGTTCCGGAGAGATCTAAACTGGACTGCAAATGTAACGCTCCAGAAATGTACGGTTTTTCCCATATGTAATCTGTTAAGTTTTATTTGGAGATGGGGATGTAAGGAGTAGGAAAAATATATGGAAGGGAAATATTGTAAGGATTATGGACTACACGGAATATAGAGACGACTGTATATGTACTTTTTATGAATGGTTATCGCTTTGTTTATTAGGAGGAGAGTTTTAGTTCAAGTAATATTCGAGTAATTATCTAAAGTTTTTGCTTATTGTTAGAGAATTAAACATATGGTAATTCTGAATATGTATGTCAATGTGTGTATAACTTCCTCGGGGTGAGAAAATTCGGACCCCGAATGGGAAAGTGCAAATAATCGACAAAGGGGCAAGTACAACAAGAGCCACGGGTACACAAAGCGTAAGTGTAATAATAAGACAAAACTAATGGCATAATGTGTATAAGTGCAATTATAAAAGTCTGGAGTAAAGCCTGAAAGTTAATTTTGGTGTTGTAGTGTTTCAAATTGGAAGAGAAGCTATCCTGGACCGAGTGATCAAGTCGGCCCGGGATCGGGGAAAACTGAAATGTCGCAGAATTGTCACGCGTATAGGTGCAATGTGAGTACTCACGATTAATTTGCCATGGACTTAATAGGGTGTACGTGTTTGCATGTGTATTGTTAGTGTGTAGTGTGAATGGAATAGTGACATAATTAATGACATAGGAATTATATTACAATAATTTTCGTAAATATGGTAATTATAGCTACATTATCTTGTCATAAAAGGACTTAATAACTTAACCTAATACAAAGTGTGTGTAAATTATACATGTATCAATAACGATTAATGAATGGAAAATTAATTTATTTTGTGGATGTTTAGATCCATACTTACGGTGTAGGAGCAGGATCATGCTGTTGAGAATTTCCGGGAGGACTGCAGTTCCGGCCAGGAAATGGTGATTGTAAATGTACAGCAGGACATCACAGTGAGTCACTGAAACTTAAAAACATTGCGTATGATCATCAATATACATGAAAAGGACAACGGAATAATTGGTGAATTAATAATAATGTGGGGTGGGGTCCTTTTTGTCTGTTCTCCAGGGTGACAAGAAATCAAATCAATTCGCATCCTGGATCGGGGCCGGTTGTCATCAGTATTAGCGTTAGGGTGTCAGGTCAGGGCAAACGGGTCTGCGGGGGAATTGACCCTTACTCTCGTAGATCCATGGAAGGTGTATTTGAGTGACATCAGTTATGGTGTAATAGTAATTATCCGCATTATGAATACAGGGTGCTTGTGGGTTTTCGGTTTAAGTGCTCCGCGGGACTCGGAAACCTTTGCCCGTGCATAGCATTCCGGTGTTTAATGATGCGGGTAGTTCCGTTTATACCTGGGATGTCCGTCGAATTTATAATTTGACCAAGTAACTTCCCGAGGATTGAGCGCGGATGGAGCTCAATGTTTTCAAGTCTCATTTTGTATGGATGATGGTAAATATTATATTATCTTGAAATAAAGTCATCCATTATAAAGGTTTAACGAGTCGGTAATGAAATAAATTTTCTACGGTGCGTATGTGACGTCGTGTGGAACGTCGGAATTCAGTGTCATCTCGTGTATGGAACTGGTTGTCAATAAATTTGGAAGAGTCTTGTTGGAGTAATTGATGTTGTGTGCGTCGGATCCGTTTATTATGCATGGAAACAACGGGTAGGTCAGGTGGAGGTGGCATTAACGGTTTAGGTGGGGACAATAAGACAGAACGGTATGAAGGACGAGTAGGGCTAGTATGCACATCATTAGAAGGGTCGGTACGAAATGGGGGAATGGTACCTCTTGGGGATGGGTACCTCCCATAGGGGGTGGGGTGGGGTGGGGAACCCCCAAACCGGGTGGTTGTATACGGGTCATGCCCGAATTTTTCGTGGAAAAAGACAGGAATTTTCCGGGGTAGGGAGGTTCAAAGGAGAGGGGAGGTATTCTTAAGATTTGTAGACGGATCCTGCTGCAGGGCCTCATGAGCAAGATTTAATAGAGAAGTGTTAGTAAAGCAGTCGGGCCGTGCATGGAATGGTTTGAGACGGGACACATGAACGGTGAGGGTTTTGGTAGTGCTACCTGTTGAACCACGGATAGTAAAGTTGACTGGGGATGGAATATCGATGACTGAAAATGGGCCCAACGGGGGAGAAGTTTCTGACTTGTTCCAGGGATGATGGAGGTGTGCTCCAGTAGGACATTGGCACCTATTTCATACCGGACTTCACGGCGGTGTATTTACTCTGGCTGCATATTGTTGACGATGGCGGGTTAGAATGTTCTTAGTAAGCTGCCAAAGTTCACCCATCTCATGAATTGTTCTATTATCCTTATGATGCATGGGGAAAGCATTTCGCACGGGTGTGCTTGCATGATATCCATGTAGCAAGTAGAATGGGCTGAAGCCATGCGAACTATGTGTCATAGTATTCAGATGAAACGTCAAGGCAGGTAGGGCAGTAGGCCAGTCGGTCTTTCCTTCGGCTTTGTACATGGCTATGGCATCACCCAAGGTTTGGTGAGTTCTCTCAATGAGGCCTTGGCTCTGGGGATGGAATGCAGTGGAAAACTGCATATTAAGGTTGAAAACTCCGGATAACTCGTTGATGATGGAGTTATTGAACTCCGTGCCTTGGTCTGTCTGGATGATCTCAGGTAGGGAGTACACTGCAGCAATTTTGTTTACAATAAAACTAGCAATATTTTTCGTGTCCGCAGTAACGACAATATCAGTGACCAGAATATTGGTTAAGTAGCAAATTGCTGTAAGTATATACCGGTGACGGCCTTCATTATTTGTCAAAGGTTCTTGAACGTCAAGCTGTATTCGTTCATAAGGTCGCAGGGGAATAGGTATATACTGGAATTCTCCACCTAGCTTCTGACCACGGGGGCTCTTTCGTTGCTGGCAGATAGAACAGCTTTGTATAAAAGCATGAGTTTCACGGGCCATGGTTCTCCAATGGAACGCTTTTTGTAATTTTTGTAGGGTTTTCGCAGGACCCATATGACACGTAGCGTTATGGTAAGATTTAATTACATCGGGCACCATATGTTTAGGCACAACTATAAAAGAGTCTTCACCTGGTCTGTTGTTGAACTTGTATAAAATACCGTCGTGGAGGGAGTAATTTGCACGTAGCTTCCAGGTTGTGGGGAGGCGAGTGATAATCTTAGCAATAGATTTGTCTTTAAGTTGTTCGTCCTTAAAGGTAGCAATACTAATGGCATTGATAGGTAGGCATGCTTCTTCATCCGTATGGGAGCACGTGGGCTGTTCAAAAGGGTTTCGACTGAGGCAATCGGCAACTCGGTGTGTGGCTCCCTTGACGTACTTAATTGTGATATCATACGGCATGAGCAACAGCTGCATGCGTTGTAATTTGGGGTTTAAGTCATCTTTGCTCTTCAGGATATAACAGAGGCTATGATGATCTGTCTTGACAGTAAATGGAATGCCTAGTAAGTATTCCTTGAGCTTTTGGGTGGCCCATGTAATGGCGAGTAATTCCAAAAGACGAATATGGTACTTCTCTTCGTATTTATTTAATCGTCTGCTCAAAAAATAAACGGGATGTTCCTGTCCATGAGGTTGTAATTGGGTGAGGTAGGCTCCTAGGCCTTGGAGGGAAGCGTCTGTATATAGAATGGTAGGTTTTTCGGGGTCGTAATGGCATAGAACGGGTTTTGACAATAACAATGCTTTGAGGGCTTCAAAGGCTCGTTGACATTCGTGGGTCGATTCGAAGGGTACATCCTTTTTGGTGAGGTCCCGCAATGGAGTCGCAATTTGGGAAAAGTAAAGTATAAATCTTCGAAAGAAATTGGCCAAGCCAATGAATGAACGTACGGAGGTAGCATCAGTGGGTGTAGGCATGCACCGTAAAGCTTGAAGATTCGCATCATTAGGTTGAAGTCCTTGAGCTGTTACCGTGAAACCAAGGAGGCTAATTTCTTCGTATCCAAAGCTGCATTTAGTGGGTTCAAACTTTAGATTGTGTGCATGAAATCTTGTGAAGATTTTGCGTAACTTGAGGAGGTGCTCATCAACGGTCTGGGAGCCGACAACAATGTCGTCAATATAGGCCATAGCAGTATTGTATTTTAAGTCGCTGAGTATGACATCTATCACGCGGCAGAAATGGGACGGCGAATTTTTGGCCCCAATGGGCATCATCCTATATTGATATTGTCCATTTTTGGTAATGAAACTGAACTTCTCCTTGGAGTCCTGATCCATTGTTATCTGGTGAAAACCTTGGGCAAGGTCGAGAGTACTGAAGTATTTGTTGTTCTGTAAACGTCGTAAAATTTCATCAATGGAAGGTAAAGGCCAGTGCATGGACTTGGTGATTGCGTTTAGGGACCTAGGGTCGACGACCATCCGTGGTTTTCGGATGCCTTGGTCGTTAGGTTTTTTCAGAACGACTATAACCGGGCTGGTGTATGGAGATGTTGAGGGTTCGATAATATCGTTCTCAAGGAGTTTCTTAACTTCAGCATCTATGAGGGCATCCTGGTATGCAGATGTTTTATAGGCGCGGTGTGAGATGATCTCACCATTGACCAATTCGATTTTGAAGGGCAGAATGGAACATTTTCCCAATTCTTGAGGTGTAAAAGCAAAGGATGAGCGGAATTCCGTGAGCAGTGAACGGAATTTCTGTTGATCGGCAGGGTCGAGGTTTTGATTAATCCTTAACGAGTGGATTTCTTGTTGGAGTTTTGACTGATCAAGTGCAACCGCATTTATAGGGACGGGAACCATAGATGTATCATCAATGTGAAATGAAGTTGTTGTCCCAAGACCGAGCCCGTCTGGTAGCGTGATAATCATAGACGTAGGGTTTGTTAACAGCATGAACGTACTATCGGGTGATAGTATGGCATGTGGAGCGAGCAAATGATACTGTGAGTACAGGGACTGGTGTGGTTGGAAATTATGTGGAGTGTGAACTGGTTGAGTAAAGACGATGGGGACTGTAATATGGCAACGCGGTGGAATAGTTTGAATACCGTTGATACGAATGAGACCGTCAGACTCGGCGTGTGAAACACAGAGAAGGGGCATAGGAGCTGGCTGAGGAGCAGACAAGGGCTTGGCCATTTTCATGATGGGACGAGTGGGATTTTTATGATGCTTACGGCGTATGTTAACACGGCGGCGTTGAGGATGTGTGGAACGGAATTCGTAGTCGGAATTTTCAGATGAGGATGGTGTCTGAAAAGTGAACTGTCTGGTCCAAGGTTGCATGTCGGGAAGTGATGGTGGTATTGTTGGGTTTCGGGAGTACAGACTGTCGGGATTCTGGCACGGCAAAAGGGCTAGCAATTGTTTGAGTGGATGTGGACTTGTGTAGACTTTGAACCGGATGTCTGGTAGACGCTGGAAAATGTTCATTTACATCGGGAGGAGCTGAGTGGAGTGGCTCGGTAGCTGTAGAAATGGGCAAATTACATTGCGTCTTAATATCAGCCTTATGTTGGAGAAGCGTGTGGATGAGTGGAATGGGTCCTGTGAATTTGTTAGAGAGAATATTCTGTGCTGTATCAATAAGAAATCCTCCGTTGGAGTACAGGAAATCCGTACCAACGATGACTCGTACGGCTGTAGAAGGAGCCACAATAAATGGATGCTCGAATGTACAAGGGCCAATTTTGGGCTTAATCAGGGCAATACCTTGAGTCGGCATAGGATTTCCGGAGGCATCAATCAGTTTGATGGATGATTTGATGATGTTAGTATGGGGTGTAATATATAGGGGATTAAGCAAAGAAGCAGCTGCGCATGTATATATTAAGCAGGGGTGAGTGATGCTATTGATTTGAATCATAATTTTGAGTGAGCAGGATAAGGATAAAATGCAGAGGGGAGCAGGTCGTGAGAGAAAAATGGACGGAACCATTAATCCAGAATGTCCATTTCGTCGTAGGGCGGTTGAGTTTGCAGGGACTGTATTGCGGGCAGGTTGCGGAATGGACCGCGTCCCGGCTGCCTGGAAGAGTTTAAACCCTGTTGACGAAGCTGGGATCGTTCGCGAGCCCATTGTGTATAATGCATGGCTCGGGGTTGTCTGCACGTGTTGGCATGATGGCCCGGGCGGGAGCAACGTCCACACACAATAGTTGATTGTCGGTTTGGTTGGTTTGGTGCATTCCTCGGAGCGGAGCGACAAACTCGGGCGACGTGTCCTGTGTTACCACACGTCCAGCATGTAGGTTGTCTGGCAGCCCCTGGAGGCAGATTACGGCAGGGGTTATAATTGTATCCAGGGTTCGGAGGTCGACGACGAGGATAAGGGGTTTCAGCCATGAAAGCAGGCTCCTGGGTTTCTAGTTTCTCAAGTCTAGCCAGAACCTTATCTAATTTCTGGTCTAATGCTGACGGGATAGTCAAAGGCAGGGCAGACGGAACCTGGGTGCGTATGGTTGTGCCCGCACACGTCTCATACTCTCTGAGAGCATCGAGCAAATGTGTAAAGTTGCGGATGCTATCACTCCATGATTGCAAAAATATATTCACAGTAGGATCCAGCTTGGAGCGGATGGAGTCGACGGCAGTCTTCTCGGGTAACGATTTCCATTCGGTAGAAGAGCAAAGATTGTAGGCATTTCATTAGGGAAAGGGGTCATAGAGAGAGCATCCAGGAGTTGACTCTTGCGGTCAGGAACGTCTCGAGGCATTTGTGCCAGGATGTCATCACAGAATTGCGCATAGGTTCGACGGGACGTGGATGGTAGTACGTAATAGTAGTCAAAAAAGTCCTTGCCGGTTTTGGAAGCATCAGAAATGTGTCGATAAATGTATGCCTTCTTGGTAGTGTCATCGAGAATGTGAAGGGCCGTGAAAAACTCATTACAGCGTTTAATAAACGTACGGATGTTGTCAGATGAAGTTTCCTGGGAGGGAAACTTGGGTTTGTCGAATAGTAATCGAGTAGGGTCCATCGTAGCAGGTGGGGTGCGGTGTGGAGATGTCGTCCGGGAGGATGCGGTGTTGTACGCCGGAGTAGAGGAAGAATTGCTGTCACGGCGGGAAAGGTCAATGTTCCGGAAGGGGTTATCCGAATCAGATTGGATGTCAGGTGCAACGTTCATGGTGAGAACGGCAGCAGGCCGTTCATCATTCATGAATCCAGCCTCCTTAAACCAATCATATCTTTCACAGGGTTGTCATATTGCATACATGTGTATTTAATACAGTATTATACCTATAATATTTCTCAAACCCATATATAGCTTAACAAATCCTATAATATTCTACCACTATCTCTAGCCTCCGTAAGGGAGTCACTCATAAAATATTGCGAGTGTCATAAGATTTTTAAATCAAATTTTAAAAATTGACTACACAATTCAAACCTTTTTTAAGAGATTTTCCGAAAACAATCCTGTCCCATAGCTCCACTTCCTTAACTCCTAGACTCGTAATTTTTGAGCATACGGGATTAAATCAATTTTTCAAAAATTTGGAAAAGGATTTGCTAAAGCACTGAGGAAACTTATAGTTCCCACTACCTTTCTTTACATGGGCTAAACGGGACAAATCTGCTGTTGAGTCCCTGTACAGTTGGTTCCTCAATTTGCATTAGAAATGTTAGGGTTTGAAATATATCCACCTATATTTATAGGTCCATGTTCTTATCACTGTTTTAAAAATACACCTTGGACAAAAATGACCCCGACTGAGCGGGTGTTTGTCAAGAAGTAAAAGTTAAAAAAATGGTTAATTTATAAGCCACTTAAAATTTTATTTGTGATGGGCTCTGAACAAACTATATATAAACATAATTCAAACAGGACTAATACATGTAACCAGAAGAATACATGACTTCACAGAACCTTAATTAAATTAGCATGTAATAAATTGAGCTATATTGCCCTGTTGCCTTAAAAAACTTCAAATTTGAACTCCGCAGGAAGGAATATGCAGGGTTTTGAATTGTCAGAACTCATTTCAGAACTTGCAGCAATAAATAATACTTTTACTATTCCTGTCACCCTTGACAACCTATTATTTGTGATTTTGAAAATTGAAAACTAATTGGTCAATACTAGTGACAAACTAATACATGCCATTACCTGCAATTACAGTGGTATAAGCAACCCAACTGAACACTGTACTTTACTAGCTTTGTTTTCCTAAAGTCATTGGTTTTACTAAAATCCAAAAATGAAATTTGAATGTTTTCCAATCAAAATTACTCTAATCAATTTCAAATCAAATTGAGACAAGAGGCAGGGGTCGAATTTATGTGGGAAGAATCTTCCCAGTAAGGCTCCTCACAACTCAAGTTATTCCGTTATTTAAACACGAAGTTCTATTTTGTTGAAAGTTGAATTTTCAACTCAATTTCAGCCTAGTAGTTGTATTTGACCATTTGTAATTGCATTTTTTAATTTACAGTCAATTACCGGAAAGCAACTTATAGCATCAATATTTGAAATTAACAATTACAAGTAGTAATATTTGTACAAATTGAATTTGAATTGAAATTCACTTGAGTTGATTTAAAGTGAATCAAACAATTTAACGTGCCAATATATACTGCCACTTAACATCCAAATAAAACATATAATGGTTTATAACATGCGCTTTTATTCCTTTTAACACATAAAAATATAAGATTACCAATTACCACCAAACCATGCACCTAATACCACTAAAGTAAAACTAAGTTTCCGTGAGGAACTTTTTAGAAATATAAATTGATTTTTACTTCAAAAACTCCAGAATGGTTTTCAAATTCTAGACAACTCTAAACTCCGTCGGTGAACACCTAACGCTTGTTTATGTCAAAGGATTTCTTTTTCGTTTTTAGTTGACTGCTTGAACCATCTTCTGGGTCTCCATTACCAACCAAATCAACGATGGTCTCCCTTTCCTCACTCATATTAATAACGTTGATTAAACCCATGAATTATTTCAGAAGTCATAATAGATTATGTGTGAACGAGATTTCTGCAACTTTGAGTTGATGTTATATCTTTTTTCATTAAAAATGCCGGTGGATTCACGCTATTTACTAAAATGCTTTTTCCAACACGCATAATTAATTCGTTTAGAAATTGTCAATTAGGCAACTTCAACTGTAAACTATTTTTGCTTCAGCAACTTGAAGTTGAATTTACTATGCTTCTCAAATGAAAAGCTTTATTTGGTAGTTGAACTGAAGTTGAAATTGAATGATCAACTAATATTTTGTTTCAAATTAAAGTTAATTTCAATTTTTTTAAAAATAAATTGAAGTTGACTTGAACTTGTTATTGAAATTGTAAGTTGCTACCGAGGTGTATTACGGAATTTATTTTGTCAACAGGGAGTTCAAAACTTTCTTCGAACATGTACATCACAACCAGCAGGGAAAACCAAAAAATACTTCCAAGGAGATTTACAAAAATCCGACCCCTGCAAAGAGGCACTATTTAAACAAATAGCATCGACGCTACCTTATACATTTTGCCTAAAATCTCACACAATGTAGTAGCATAAAAGGATAAACAATTAAAATTATTAGACGGAACATTATCCTTGTATATACATACCTGAATTGTTGCTGGGGTCTGTCCGGAAACGAAGCCTGCGGAAACGAACCATTTTAAGCTTAAAATTAACAAATCCGCTTTGACCTTGAGGTACACGAGTCAAGTCATTCCATACCGGTAAATATTAAATATCAGATAGCATTAGTAACTCGTTAAATATTGCAACGTTTGGTTACATAAAGCCAGGTCCAGCAGCAGAACATTTAGTAACTAAATTGGAGGATGTCCTTGAAAACATAACGTTGGAAAATTGAGTAAATCCATCCTATTTTTGGTGATTTTAACACTAGAATCGGCTATCTTAATCACCTATGTAATGGAACCCTCTCTAACTACATCACTGATCACCAATTGAGTACTGAAAAAATTGCAATCTCTAGAGGGAAAACTATGTGCTGAAATTTTCATTTTTTTCAACCGGTTAATTGTAATTAGTGCAAGGTCATTTAATGTCCTCCCAGCTCAAAATACATTTGTCACATACAGGTAAAGTGTTATCGACCTCCTTTGGACATGTCTTTTTTATTAAGATGGAGTAGCGAGGTGAAAACATTATCGCAAAAATTCTGAAACAAATATTCGAAATGGATATCAAATGTTGAAAAGATAGACACTTTCCATAAATACATAAATTCGGTTCTAGGGGAACTGCCTTCCTTAATTGACACTAATCTATCAAACAGACCTATCCAGAACAGAAATTCCCATGCACATTTGTAGCTTACTCTTAAACGGAATCGTATTTACACCTAATGATTCTATATATGATACAAGGAAGTATACACTAATTGTAACGAGAAATTATTTTTTAACTGTTGTTTACAAAAATTAACACGCAATGGCGTTAACGCCAGAACAATATTTCGTTAAAGGAAATATTTTCGGGGCAATAAATATACCTCGGAGGTTGACTTTATGCTAATTATCAAGCCAGAGGACTCTGTATTTTAATAGTTCTTTGGGAAGGTATCACCTTTTGATTCCCATTTCGGGACAATCAAATCCAAAAAGACCATAGAAGTGGGGGCCTATTATATAAATACGTACGTCCTGTTTTAAGGAGAGCTTACTCAACAAAAACAAGGTAGTGTATTATTAAGTCAAAATAATTGTTAGGGGTTGTAGGGAATACCTATAACATTCGATTCCATTTTTGAAAGATAATTTTATGGAGCCTCGTCGCTCCAAACGATATTTTATACACAGGGCAATTCATATATTCACAACAAATAATTAAATTATGAGGGTCACGCTGAAACATAAATGCAATCATACAGATTATGTGAAGGGAGCAAATACTAACCCGAGAGGATGCAGTATCAGATAATATTTATATACTAGTATTTCGTTCCTACAAATTGTTATTCTACTATTAGTTGTTGCTTCCTTTGAATTTCGACATCTACAGTATATCCATTAAAAAATATACACTGCCATGACACACAATTTAAATTGTAGGGAGAATGCAGCAGAAGTTCAGCTCGTATGTACCTTCACGGAGCTGGAAAGTCCAACCGAATTGAGACAATATGGTTATTATGCTATTTCAAGCAGTCATTTGATTACATTTTTGAGACAATACATTAGCTAAGCGTTTAGTTTATAATAAAGAATCATACATATGTCCTCCTCACATTTATCAACTGCAAATTTCCCGAGTTTAAGTTTAATGTAAGCAAACATTGAGGCCATCAACTTAGTTTTAATAGCTCCAGATCATCTACATCACCCCTGACATAGCATCTAATTTTTCTAAAAGAATAAAACGTTTACGGAAATTCAACAGACATTAAATCCTGGATTACTAACGCTTTTTCGAGGTCTTCACTGCAGGCTAGGATTGCGTAGCAAGAAACAAAGCAAAACTATTTATTTGCATTGCATCAAAATAAAGCACAGATTTTGTTTAAAGACCCGCACATATTTAGTGCAGTAAAAGCTTCTCGCGATACAGAAGATTTAAAAAAATGCATTTAATGAAAATAATCATTTTTAGAAATAATTTTATTTTTATCAGTTGTGCAAATTTAACTATCACTTGCTTGTTGGTGCCTGAGGATGACGGTCTGTTAGATGTCGAAAGCTTGCAATTAATTTAGCTTGTTGAATGAAGTGAACCACGTAAACCGAAGATATGGATTCTATTATACAGAAGATTATTAAAACAGTCCCCATGGGGGCCGCACTGTATATCTTAGCACATTTTTGGTGCGTTATATTTTATGTGCACATATCTGGTGCATGAATATTTTTGTATTATTTTCATAAGCACATTACTGGTGCTGCTTTATTTCTATAAATGTACATATATGGTATTTTGATAATATTTTAAAATAATAATATTTACTGTTGTCAAACCTATGAAATTCGGTCCTGCTTCTCAGAAACCTGGCTAACACTTCCTGGTCTCATACTCGTATTCACAATAATTGATTATTAATTTCAAAAAGACTCAAATTCCGTTGTCAATAATTAACACACGATCCCAGCCTCAATTGTTCTACTCTTTTACAGTAATGTTTCCCCGATTTTGGTTACTCAAATCTTGTTATCCATGATTAAAACTTTCGATACCAATAGTTGATTAATAATTTCAAAGGTAGCAACAAACGTTTCGATATTTCGTTCTTTGCAGAAAAGTCACAAACCCTTATCGCCAACATTTAACGCTCCAACCGAAACCTTAACCTTTTTAACAGAAGTTGCCCAATATTTGTCACTCACATCCTCCTCTTCTTAATAAATACTAACGACACTTTTTTTTAAATCAAATGCATCAAGTTCCCAAAAGAACCTTGAATTTCAGCTCAAGCACCCAGCATACAATACCCTGCAAGCTTTAACATCATCACAAAATCTTGTGCCCTTAACACAATTGCAGGATACGCAGACGGAGTAAATAAAGCAATTAAACAGCTTGCGTTTCCTGCCTTGACCATCCCCAAATATTTTCCCATGAATTCATCTTAAAAACATCATTCATCTCATCTAATATCAGGGCCAGTCTTTTCAATACCGCTCGCTCTCCCGTTTTTCCCAAAAAAATATCCATCATCATCCTTAGTAACTACAAATACAATTTTTGCACCCATGAATCCCAATTCCACCTTTTCCTATACCATCAACATTATCCATGTTGAAGATACGAAACGTGGGAAAACCCTGGATCGGACCGGGGGTAAAACCCGTAGACATTACGGACTACTTGTATGCATTTAATTAGGGGTTTGAATTCAACATTTAGGATGCACTATTATTGCAAATATTCACACGACAATTATAACGGGAGAGCATAAAATATTAATTAATTAATTAATGCCATTTGAAACAAAACCTTGTACATTGTTTATTTGAGGTAGGTGTATCATCATATTAATCGACCATAATAAATGAGAACTTGAGAATTTTAAAGATGTGAGCTGGTTGTATACGTGTGAATGAAAGTATTATAAGTTATTTTCACCGAAGATAATTATTTGCCTCAGATATGTGGGATCAATAGTTTGTAATGTTTTACTAGCAATTTTGTTAGTTATCGTAATTATCTTCCAACGAGCTAATACCCCCAAAAGTATGAAGCAAACTACATTATTTGCTTGGTATCCACGTGTACCGCAATAACTCTGGCCACGGCTCCGGGTGTGCAATCAGCCCTACAACTTGTTTGATGGGACCATTCCCCACTTTATTTTTTCTTCTCGAACAAATGGTACCGGGCATAATAAGTAACTACAATAGGAGTGTTGATTGGTAATTGAGGAACTATATTGGGAGCTTCATCCAGTGACCCCGTCACTACCCGAGTTTACCTGCTTCCAGCCACGCAGGGTGAGTACAATGCACTCGTTCGCATGATTCTTCAATCCTTTTGAGGAACCATACTTTTTACCACATCCAGTACATGCGAAAAGTGATTCTGGAGAATGAAATCAATCACGTTAAAATGCAACTATTATGCAGTACATAATGTTTAAAAAATCTTAAGCATAATTTCTGCGCACGACTCCCGCCTATGCCTTAAGGTTTGACAATAAATTAGTTCTATATTGACACGTTTTACATTTCAGTTTTTAGCCGTAAAATAAGTACTAAATGGTAAAACCAAGCTAATATAAGTACATTTAGGCCTCAACATGCTCAATTATAGGCAGTTTAATGCAGATTAATACTGCCGTAATTTACATAACTATTCAAGGTACCTACGTTCATGCGTTTTCTCATGTGCATTCTTCAGCTTAATAGTGCTAAAACATGTACAGAAAGTTGAGAAAGGTAAAATTTTCTGTTCATGAGCTTCTACTTCGTGTCTCTTCAATTGCATTTCCTGGTGGTAAGACTGCACATTGCTTACATTGTAATTGTTTCATAAGTGCAAACTTCTTTACCAGCTCATTTGATTGTTCTATATAGTTTCATGTGATATAAGTTAAGAAGTGACACTGCAAAATAAAATAGTTGGGGAGGACGTGCAATGATCCCAACCGAGACTGAGAGAAAAATAATTTCCCATTGTTCCCAATTTTAGAATAATAAATTAAAGTTACAGAGCAGACGACTCTATTTAAAAATAGTGCAGGGATGCCACTTCATGTTTTCCCTGGACTTTCGTTTTACAATTAATTGCAATTATTACTCGATAAATTGTTCCTAAATTGCATTTAAAATAAATATAGAAAACGTTTATGAACATTTTACCTAAAATTCAACGTCATGCAAGTATATTATAGATTAAAGGAGCTGAACATTGATATAGATAAATTTAAAGGTATGGGAATGACAATGGAAGAACAAATATTCTCCTACGAAATTTTGTCCTTTGAATTTTTCCGAAAGTAGAAAACACAAATTGTGCTCAATTTTTCGTAAACATTTTTCAAACAAAAGTTGTTTGCAAGCCTCCTTTTGCTACAAAAAATTAGATTTGTCTTAGTAGAGATGTCGTAGTTGAGATATATAATTGACATATTCTGCTATGGTAACTAATACACTGTACCATCATTTTTCAATAAATACATTAATACTTTAAAGTATTTATTATTTAATTATTTTATAAAATAATTTCAAAATTTTTTATCTGAATATTGCAAAATATTGGTTTATAAATAAATTTATCAGCACTTTTCAGAAAACGTTGTCACCAGGCCTGGATAACGTTATGGAATAACGTTATTTCATAACGTTATTATCGGAAAAATGACAGTAACGGTTTTTAAAACCTAACGAAAACCAACAAAAAAAAGAATAACGATAAACGAAAACAAACGATAAATGTGTTTTAGTAAAAACCGAAACGGAAACGGAAACGGAAAAAATACGGTTATTTTAGGTTTTTTCTCAACTGTAAATGCGACCAGTACCCCTCCCTTCCAACTGTCGATTGAACTCAATGCAAACGTATACCGTTGGAATGCGTGGCTAATTTTAAACGTATTTTATATGAGTATGTACATATCGGTGCGATGATTACTCACCTAGTGAGCATGAATTACTTATTGTTAGATTCGTTAAATTTGAGCGTGTTTCGACTTATGTATTGTTAGTTTCGTTCTACATCGGTTTCTACTAATAGTGCTAATTGTTAGTTCCACTGTATTTACAACTTATGTTCCAAGGGTTTAAAAACATTTGACTACAAAAATGGGCAGACAAAACGTCAGCGTAGTTTTCCAACATTTTGAGTTCAGAAACGCTGATCAAACATCTCGCTGCTTAGTGGAAGGTTGTGATTCGATTGTTCGGGTAAGCACATAAATGCATAATGAATGTACAATCGAGCAGCCTGAAGCTAATGTTTCTGATGACGAGGAGGGCCCGTTCGAAGTATTTCTGAGGAATAAAGACAAGAACAAAGATTCTGCATTTACGACTTCTGTTTCCAGCAGAACAGCATTGCTGGAAGGTTTAGCCTCATATGAGAAAATTCCGCGTGAAAAAAACAAAAAAGGTGTACAGTTAGATCTATTCGAATGGTGGGCCAGTAATGGTCCAACTTCGTTGAAATATATAGCTAGAGTAATCATTTGACTTCCTGCGACTCAAGTCAGTGTTGAACGCCTGTTTTCAGCCTTAGCATTTATACTACCGGAAAGACGAAGCAGTATGAAGGACGAGGTACTGAACGCCGTTTTGTAATAATGTATGACAGCTTAGTGTGTTATTTTGACTAGCTAGAGCAGAATTTGATATTGTATATTTTCATTGAAGAGTAGAAAAACTAGAAGCGTTTTTGATTAGAAATAAAATTAACTTGCATACTTACAGATTCATTGAAATATTACCAATCGTACAAAATTTAGCTGAATCCTATTCTCCATTTCTTCTATTTTGTTATTATTTCTCGTGTGTTTATTTATTTACACTTCCTAAAACCTGTCTCCCTAAAAGCATTTATTTTAGCTACACAGTCTAAAATACATTTAATTTATGTTTTAAGGTTAGGAGTATTAACACTAAGCTATATGCACTCTAGAAACTAAATATGCGGACAGAAGTTTCCAACGTATGGGCATGATGGTATACAATTCATTCAAATGTATCAATTCTCATTGTATCCAAACACTTGGGTACAATGGTCGTGGGTACGAGTAAATGACCCCATTATACCCCTACCCGGTGGGTATATACCCATTTTGAAATCCTTGTACCCGTACCCATACCCGTATCCGTACCCGAAATTTCGAGCCGACCAAAGTGTACCCGGATAGTACTCAAAATTGGTCGGGTACTCAAAATCAGTACCCGGGTAGTACCCATACCCGTACCCTTTTACCCGAGTATTACCCATACCCGTGCCGAGCACTGATTAAAGGTGCTGTAAACCACACAAAGGTCCGCCCACAAAACTTTGATGGATGTTGTTACAATTTCGACGAATGGGAGTCGGGCAACTGTCACTTTGCCCCTTAGTGAGGTTAGTACTATCCGCAAATGACATTTAAATTATCAATTTTAAGATTTTTTGAATTACGGGAAACTGTGCCATCTAATTACTCCTGCTTTAATTACACTCTAACGAGTACCTTTTCGTGTAAACGGATATCCTGCAATAAATACTTCATTCGCTTCCTTTTCTCTACTACGTTGAACGACATGTTACCTTGTAATGACAAAATGTAGATACCCAGGAGTAAATTATATGTTGGTGTAATTATTAAAAATATTTTTCGGAGGAATTTAGCTTAATCATTTGCATCAAAAATTTTTGTATCATTTTAAAAAACGAATTCAAACTCTGGTCTTCCTGCCAATGAAGGTCTGGAATCTGACCAGATCACATGCAATATACATACATATATATTACCGTCGTTTATTACCGTCGGTTACCACGACTGTCATAACGATGTATTGTACTTGATTCTTACCTTAATACGTCTGGAATTATATAGTTTCATACATTAGCCAAAAAAATATAATGCTAGGGAAATAGACACACAAGGCTAGAATTTTGATCACCAGTATGAATTAATTCAATTTTTTAAAAATTAATTACCTATTCTATCATCAGATAATTAGTCCTGAAGGGGGCCTGTTGTGAGAACTACAACTGGTAGCTAAGATACATTTATGATAAATAATACAATAAATAATTATTTAATACCAATTTAAAAATGAATATCCTGGGATGACATGCTCGTGCAGATTATTTTTAACTTACTTGCTTCATAACCTGCCAGGATCTGTAAAATGACCAAATCTAGTAGATTCGTTTCAATTCAATGGAATTTCCTAAACCCAAACATGTGTCATTCAATGGAATGGAATACCATGGGGAGAATTTAACATAGCAGTAAATGAGATTGTTTGCTTTACTATTTTCCAGGAACGAAATTTTAAAAAGTTTTTCTTATCACCTCCGATTTTGTATCCCACAACATCCACTATTTAAAGAAAAGAGATTGGACGCCACTTTATTTATTTCCCTTGTAATCGCAACTTACGCATTGTACATTTCAATAACGGTCTCGTATGTTATCAATGTTGAAATGAAGGTTTTCAGCACATTTTGTACAATAATTATTTTATAATTTATAATAATGCATTTATTCTACCTATTATTCTTTGTCAACATTTTAAAAAAATAGCAAACTCAAAGTCCCATTGAAATTTGCTACAAGCAAATGCTTCAGAACAATTTTCAATGAAACATGGTTGATATTATTCAATGAACAAAACCTTCCATAAAGAATGTAACGAAATTCTCCTACTATTATTTCCCACTTTCACTCCCGACACGGTAATTAGGTCAAGGTTAATTGTTTCGTATGCTGGAGGATCATGTTTACGTTTCATAATGTAGGGACCTATCAAATTCCTCTTAAAATGAAGTATCTGAAACAAATTTTGCGATATAATAAAAAAAAACAATAAAATTCTAAAGAGAACCCGACTTTGAACTTGACTATTCCTGACCCATGTGATCTGAAAACTTGACCTAGATCGGTGAAGCAAATTTTAAAAAATCTGGAATTAAATTTGCTACAAACTGGAGTAAAAATTATTTTTCACTCCCTTATGCTCCGTAGGGGGCAACTTGGTAAGACGGATAGGAGAACTCAAAAATGAAAGAAGATGAAAATATGAGGTGTACGAAGAATTTGATGTCTAGTGTATGTTCCCTTGGATTATCTTATAGAGCAATAATCCGTGACTAGATCTTTAGGCTATTTTGAAAATTTGATTAGCTTTAACACAAATTTTATGAGTTGCGAATATCTGTTGTTGAAATTTGGAACTTTAAAGCGGTTTGTGAGAAATTTTAAGAATAAGCAATTAAAATTCGTTCAACTGAGAATTTTAGTTTAAAATCCTATTATAAAATCCAACCGTTATTTGCGTTTGTAAATATCTACTCCTGCTGTTGAAATTCTTCAAACTGGATCTCCTTTTCCTACGGACCGTGCCAAAATTCGAAACGTTTGTACAGAACTGGAAAAGCTCACTTTCGAACAGAGCTGCGCTCAAGTTCAAGTAGTACTTGACAAGTGTCAAGTCAGGTCTAGTTCGGAGCAAGTTCGGGATCATGAGCGTTTCTACTTGGTCGAATCGGGTCAAGTATTTGCTGGATCCGAATTTGGAACTTCAAGTCGGTTCTGGTCCAAGTGCAAGCCTACAGAATTGACTTGAACTGAGAATCAAGTTCAAGTTCGGGTCTGGGAATGGATTTTACTTGAACCCGAACTTGCACTTTCAAGTATACTGATTCAAGTAGCCTAGTTCCAAAGTTTGCTTCCTTTGTGCGTTCTTCTCCCTCGCTTGTTCTCACTTCTGCAACGCACATTCTATAAACTATTGATGCAAATGGTCTGGTCTGATCCAGATTTTATGAAACTGGTCTGGTCCAGTTTATCGGACTAGACCAGACGAAAGACCATGCTCCGGACCATGGCCCAGAAAACCATTGAGAGGAATTAAATAATCACATTTGATCCCGTTAAATTTTTCTTTCATCCCCACAAATGTCAGTTTAATTTGTTCCTTGAGATTTCGTTAACTCATAAATGTTTATTTTTTGTTGGAGTGACTGATGTGTATTCTCTAATAGACGTGCTAAAAACTATTCTTCTGATTTTTCATCATTTTTGAATAACTGTTTAAGTAAATTGTCCGGTGAGACCGTAACACAAGGAAAAACCATGAGTGAACCCGATTCTGAATTTAATAAAGACGGAAATTGAAAATCTTAGCTCCACGCGACTTCATAGTACGAAGTTGTACGGTTCAAGTACTTGAAATTCAAGTTCGGGTTCCAGTCAATTCCAAGTTCGGTTCGCAAGATTTATGGACCCGACATTCAAGTATCAGATCAAGTTCGGGTTTAGGAAAGATTACTTGCAAGATATGATTTGGTATGACAAGTAATTCCTGGGACCCGAAACGCCAAGTTCGGGTACTGACAAATATCTACTTAGTTCAAGTACAGGTCAAGTTCAAGTTCGGATCCTCAAAGTATTTGAACCGAACGCAGGTCTGCTTCCGAAGGACAACGTAATCCCTTTAAACGTTTTTGGAACTGTAAAATTTGAGCGCACAATTTACAACGGTTTTCAATACCTTTATTAAAAAGGGTCCTGATAAATAGCTGTACATACTTGACTATCCGAAACCATAGTTTTACTATTGGGTTGAAATAAATTTTACAAAAATCTAGAAAAGGATTTGCTAAATGATTATGGAACTTTATATTTCCCACTACCTTTCTTTACATGGAATAGAGGGAATAAATCTGTTTGAAGTCCCTGTTCTGTTGGTTCCTCAATTTGTATTAGAAGTGGAAGAGTTTGAAATACATCCACATATATTTGTAGGTCCATGTTTTTATTACTGGATCAAAAATATACCTAGGACCAAAATGACCACGACTGAGTTGGTGAGTGTCGAGAAGTAAAGGTTTAAAAAATAGATAATTTATAAGCGCCTTAAAATATTATTCATGATGGACTACGACTAAACTTTTAGATATAATTCAACACTAGTAATACAGGGGTCGGATTTTTGTAAATCTGCAGTTGCAGTTGTAACTAGTCCAACTTGCAGATCAAAATGGATGGACTGGAAAAGGCAATACGTGACGGTGTCATTGCCCCAAAAGGAGTAGACAGACACAATCAGTTATTACCAGAAATAAAAAGGCTCACTAACCAGCAAGTTGCAAGTATTGGTCAGCAACTGTGCGGCTCAACAGCGCATTCGCAAGAAGAAAGCAAATATGCTGAACAAATTTAAAGAGAAATATCCTGATGTAACAGCTGATGTCGATAAGCTTCTTCCAGGACCAGTTGGAAGACCATCAATTGATAATCACTGTCCAGCACTTCATGATACCATAATTAAGTTGTATTACCGACAACAGGTGCAGAGATTCGGCGAAGGTCACAAGAGCTATCCGTGTGTCGACCATTAGATGCCCTGAAATCGGAACTAGAAAAAGAAGGCATAATAATGTTTTTTCTGCTTTAGAAGTGCAGTAGTTAAATAAATTGGCTGCAATTACGGTTGTATTTAAAATTGCGCCCCCGAAACTCTCATACAAGGGAAGAGAAGCGACATGTTATTATTATACCGGTTAAATTGCTTCGTGATTAAAATGATTTGCAAAAATCGCACGAAGATTCACATTTTGCAGCTACCATCATTAATTATTTACGAGAATTGTCCGAACTTCTAGGGAAAGAATCAGTTTTAATAGTCAACCAAGATGATAAAGCTAAAGTTCCCCTTGGAATAGCAGCAGCAACAAAACAAGCACGAGTAAGGCTTCCAGATCGTGATGGCATCACGTTGGCAGATCGGCACAAATTAACACCTAGTGTATACGCCATATTGTCTATGATATCTAGAAGAATAACTTACAGTAGCCCTACGTTTATTGCAATTACAAAGCACGCCAAAAGCACTGCGGAAACCCACCTACAAGATTTTTAACGATTATTAGAGCTTTTTCCTACATAAACAACATACCACGACGGGCAATGCAAACCTGTTCAAATTCGCTTGTGTGACGGTGGCCCAGACGAATCTCCAAGATTCGCTAAGACTTTGCATGCCTCAGTAGCTCGATTCAAAAAGTACGACCTTGATGCTCTATTTGTTGGTACTTATGCTCCCGGCCAAAGCGCTTACAACCCGGTTGAACGACGGATGGCTCCTCTTTCCAAAACTCTCGCCGGAATAATTCTACCATATGAGACTTTTGGATCTCATTTAAATTCTGTCCGAGAAACTGCGCATTTAGAATTAGAGAAACAGAATTTTGCACGTTGGGAGCGAGAACGTAATCGATGGATTCGAAGTGAAAGCAGAATATGTTGAAGTTTCAGAAAACATTGTTGAGTTGAGTATTTCCATAATAACTAGCTAATAACAAATGTATAGTTATACGTTGCAGCACATATTATTAGGAACTTCGAAGGTATCGCAGAAGTTTTTCGACAGTCATGTAAGGCAGTCCCAACATCTCCTGAAAATAGTCAATGCCATGACCGAGGCTGCTGGAAGATATTTCGAAGCACATACGCCGATATTGTACCACTGTTGTTCGTTCGCGGCCCTACAATGCTGAAAACCACCCCAACGGCGTTGGCCCGTGCAACCCTGATGACAGTGAGGAGGAAAGCAACGATTATTTGGAAGGTTATGGCTTCGGCAATCTATTGTACATCTTGAGGGTAAAATATCAAATTACACTTTCCTTTCGACATCTTCTGGCCCTCTGTTCGAAGTAAAATCCGCACACGCACTTGTTCAGAGTGCCACCAGTACTTCCCATCTGTAGCTGTAATGACATCTCATATACATGCAAAAACATGCACCATTAATCCACACCTACTGCCTGCTAACCATCCAGAAATAAACTCTTTATTAGAGTTAGAAGAGACAGTTCCATGTGATGATCAGGTTGAAGTTGATGGAGAATATGATGCTACAGAAATTAATGTAATCAAGGAGTTGACTGTAGCTTATTCCATGTTCCATGAATCAAGTGTTATTAATTTTAGAACTATGCCGTGAAATATTTAGCAAGTGCAGCCGTTAGTACATATCATTTTGATATTGGCAAAAATTAATAATCTTGACGTGAAAAAAATTAATGGTAACTGTTTTTGTGAATATGTACAGTCGTTAGTGCTGTATTGAAACAATAATAATGTTTGCTAAACACGTATCGGGGTACAAATAAATTCTGAATCTTCTCCTTGTTTATGCCTCTTTTCTTTAAATAAAAATATTCCAGGTATGACAGTATAATTTATTTCATAAGATAACAATTGTATGTAAACATAAACATTTTTTATACTATTTATTTCGTCTCATCAGTTTGGCACACAACGTTGGGTTGTCATTGTACATCCCGTGCGATGGGTCATTTAAAAGCAGGGGAACGTAAATTTCCCGGAAGATTTCCGTGGTTGCAACTGCATCCTCCGTTGCAGTGGTCAGCTGCCCTTGAATTACAGTCTTGAAAAATTGTTTGTACAGAACTTTGAGCTTGTAGCCACATTTATTGTTTGCTCCACAGTATCTCCACTACTGCCAATACAAGTCAAAGCATTCGTAATCCCCTATGAACATATTACATTTGTTTTCTCCTTCGAAATCATTATCAAGGACAAGCCCAACAATGGGACTGTTGTTTAAAATCGATTTGACTTTTTCGCTATGGTTCTCCATCTGCGAGGCTGTGTTACCGAAATCCAAAACATGATAGGCTTCAGTCAAGAAAGAACCGGGTTCGTGTTGAACTTTTGCGTTATATATTTCTTTTAAATTGTAATCTACAATACTTACAGTTGCCAACTGTTGCATGTATCCCTTTCCAGTCAATGTTTTCTTTGACATGCACTCTGCATCAGTAGCCATAAATTCATCTTTCTTGAAATGCTTGATCCAAGACTGATCTTCCCCTACGGCTCTCACTAACGGCTGCACAGTAGGTGCTGACGTTGTCGCAAGTTGGACGAAATTTGCTTAATTCTTTGGGGTAAAACACGCTTTGTTAGGATCCAAGTGCTGAAGACGAAGCTTCGCGTATCCAAACGCATAGGTGGCAACGATTGGTTCTCCAGGTAAAACATCTGTCGATGTTATGTAGGTAATGTTGTCTGCACTTTGGTACAAATAAACATTTGAGTTCCGAGAAGTGGGAAAGTAATGGAGTAGCGACATCCAATTAGAAGACTTTTTGTCATGAAAGTCCAGGTAAAAACACTTTTCAGTTTCAAGAAACACCTATTTATAAACAAAACGGCATTAGAAAAGAATTATATGTGAGGATTTTAACATCATTGTGAAGCCGTTGATGCAGTCACGACGAAGTTATCCACGTGTACGAACGTTTCCCGGAAGAGCGATGCGATAAAAAATTTTAATGTATTACCCCAGTTCTTGTCCTCCTTGCGTTTTCTCCAAATATCCTTGTCCTCACTGATCTGGACCTTACTGAACTTGTCCTCCTGATCTGGACTTCACTGAACTTTACCACGCTGAACTTATTCTTACTTCTTGTACTCACTTGTTCACTGTTCTCGGTTCTAGCCTGAACCGGTGTTTAATGGGGAATATTTATAAAGCATGCATTTGTAAATAATTACTCACGAATAATTTCGGGTTCTCGGCGTTGACCAATTTGCGCTGGTATGAAGATGATTCTTGTCCATCCAACCTCAGGCTTCGTTAGTGTGTCGATGAAAAGCTTTAAAAAAGCTTTTTTATGGTCGAAAGGCTGAACTTTAGATCGGTTCAAAACCGCTTGTATAATAATAAAATTGACGCAGTAAAAATTAATATTAAAGATTTTAAAGTTAATAATTAAAATCACTTGTGCACATCAAACAATACATTTATATTTATTTAACTTATTGAAAAAAATCCTTAAAACTTACTAATTCATCTCCGTCCAGATCAATTTGCAAGGGTTTTTACCCGTAGTAACAAGGCAGCACTAACGGCTTGCACTTGTTTACGTTATTATATTAGTTATACTTAACAATAAAAGCTGCTAAATTATTTATTTTAGTTAATTCTAAAATGCACTGCAAATTCTTTGAAATTATTTGTCTGGCATCTAATTCCAACGTGTTCTTTTAGAAGCCGTTAATTCTGAAATTCAAATGTAGCGCCACATGCGGTGAACCATGGATATCATAGAATGATGTCATTACTGGGGTTGGGGGTGTTGGATGATGACATGCCGTGATTTTAGGGGGCTAAGTGTCTCAAATTAAGGCCCAATTTGATGACGTAATTGTTGAACGCTCCCGTATCTGTTAATGAAAAGCTTAGCACGCTCATTTTACTATATAGCAAGCCGCTATGTAGTACATGCTTTCAGTATGTAGCCAAGCAAGCCGAGAAGCACCGCGAGCTGAAACTCTTTCAAAGAGGAGAGCTTTTCAGCTCGCCGTACTTCTAGCGGCTGGATCTTGCTTGCTTGTTGTATATACCACCGGTTTGCTTCGTTACATGGTGAAGTAGTAAACTACATAGAGCGGCTTGCTATATAATTGAATGAGCGCTTCAACGCCAAGCTAATGTTAGGGAAAAGCGATTGTCTATAATAGTTAATGTGATTTAAGTCAACTATTATAACTAAATTGTCTAGCAACTAAAGTAGTGAAGATTTTATAATAAGAAAGATGTGGATGCGGCTGCTGTTGTTGTTGAAAAAGATGAGGACGTGGCGGATGCTGTTGACGAGAAACATGAGAATGTGCGTGTGCCACAGAATAAGTTTGATGAATGGAAACCAATTGATAAATCCCGTGATTATTCTTTTTATGAATGAATTCCTCGATGACTTTCTGTGTCTCATGAAACGGATCAAAACCTAAACACTCAGATTTAGCCCTTTTGCCACTTTCACGGTCATTCTTGGGTCAGCTATAGTGGAGTGCAAAGAACAAATCCCGAAAATAGTCTAGTATTTCCATTATAGCTGTTTTGTTTGTCTTGAAATTGTAGCCAATACTATTCAGATCCCATTCAGCTGCAGCTCCTATGATTGTATTTCCAGACAGAACCTTTTTGATTAGGTTTTGAATGCATTAGTATTTTACACTGCAGATAGCTCCAACGAAATACATTTTTTACGGTTGTTGTTTACATACAACAAATTTTTAATGCACATGTATATTTCGATATACCTGAGGAACAGTAAGCTCGCATTTAATCCTGTGAGTTTCGGATAATACTGGTATATATTCTCTTGTTTTATGATTCAAAAAACACAATTGCAACTGTACCAGCTACCATTTTATGTGAAGCTTTGATATTCAACTTTTCGGTATTAAAAAATCAAGCGGTTTTTGGGGATTAGGTCTCCGCGGCATATCAGGTCAATCTAAAGTGTTAAAAATAATCAGGCACTAATACAATTAATCTGAAAATAAAAATTATTTTTAACTCTACTCACTTTGCACGCACTTTTCCACGGAGTTAGTGAGACCGGTACCGTGGTTCACTGTCATCGATTAATTTAAAAAAGCTGAATAGTGTTAGTTTATGTCACAGATGTACAACTTGAACTTGGATTTAAAAAAATTTGATAAATGTGAAAACGAAAAATTATCGCATAGTTTCACCGCAGTTGTATCTTGGAACCATTGCACCAACCATGTTGTTCTGTTTTACTGTCATTAAATACATTCAAAACATACAATAATTGTTAGACGCTTTAAACATAAATAGAAGAGTGATTGTAGCGCGTGCCAACCGATGATTTCCGACCCAATAATGACCCAGATTGTTATTCTTATATACGACTATTTACAGAACCTTAATTAAATTAGCACATTACCAATTTGAGCAATGTATGTATATTGAACTGTCGCCTTTTACAAAAATTTCAATCTCCACGTTCGTCTTCACAGCATTGGAAGGATTCTGCATGGTTATGATTTGTCAAAACTCATTTCAGAACTAGCAGTAAAAAATTCTACTTTTATAATTCCTGTCACCCCCGACATATTGTTGTTTGTGGTTTTAAAAATTGAAAATAATTGGTCAATAATTGTGCCTTGTATCCGCTAATTGAAACTGATTTTATTCTGGCGGTTTTATTATTCTGTCGATATTCAAGCAAGATGGACCTTGACCCATATTAAGTATAGAAAGAAAATTCCTTTATTAACATTCAGTGCTAATAATGAAGACAATTCTACACTAACGGTACGATTTTTAAATCTAGTTTCGACGCCACTTTAAATATTTTACGGGACTGCTACAATTCTTTGTACAGTGACAAACAACCAAAAAAAGACCAATGAGCAAGATTTAAAAATAGAGCTATCAAAAATTGCTTTTCAATTAATTTTGTTTATGCATATGTTACAGACTGTTATCAAACAATAGTTGAAAAAGCCATTGTGATTTTTGTTTAAACTTTAATGTATCACCCACATTATTCATTTGCTATTACATAAAAAAACGAATAGGGTCATATTTTGTGCGAGAAATAATAGTTAGATAATCTTATTACCTTTAATTAATAATCAAAAATATTTTTTCTGGCGGATTTATATTTACTATCATTTGACGGGACATAATTATTTTATATATTCAAATTGGTGCAGGGGTCTGTCCGGAAACGAAGTCTGCAGAAACGAAAGATTGTGCAGCTTAAAGTATACAACCTTCGTATTTATTTTTATGATCTTGAGGCATGTAACTCGATGTCTTCCATACCGGTCCAGAGTTTTCACGCCACTCTATCTATGTATTTCAATCAAAAATCGTTTGATTTTACTCAGATCATGGTTCAAAGTGTTGTACGCAGGGTTAGGTTCCCTGAATTTCATTATTTATTACAACAATTCGGTTCAGATGGTAGTACAATTTCAGAAAATTGCCCAGCAGATCGAAAACGAATCTTACAACATCAAGTAGAAGGTTGCAACGTGGAAACGATATTTTATATTCGTTGTTTTCGAAAATGAGTTAGTTGAGCTTTGACTCCTCTAGACTTTTTTTCACCTGAATACTACACTAGTACTCGGAACAGTTTAGTTCGATTCAAAATTTGCAGTTCAGTTCAGTTTGAGCAGTGAACTGAAACGAAAATTCGGTTTCGGTGCAGTTCAAGCAAAAACAGTTCAGTTCAGTTCAGTTTTACCTGATGAACTGAACTGAATCGGTGAATCAAACAATTCAGTAGCAGTGTTTGGTAAACAATAATAATTGCGGGTGTACACACATAAAGATCCGAATTTAGTCATCCGAGCCAATCCCATAAAAACAGATTTTTTCCCTCTTAACCTGTTCCTAATCGCATTCACCATAGCAAACAGTGCATCGGAGAATGCACAAATGCTATGATCTTGATGATGGTAATGTACACTGGAATGGCCCTATGTTTCAGAATCAACGTTTAGTAATCCGTAATAGATTGCTTCCTTTTAGCATTACATCTTTGGACGAATTCAGTATCTACATTTTCTTTAGGATTCGTTTAAATTTTAATTTTTTTCGCTCCGTAATCAAACCAGAATTTTAAGTACTTGTTGAAGTTTTAAAGAAAATAGTTAGTGCGAACTTCTTTAGCCCTAAGTTTGGTCCGGCAACAGCAATGTCCCATATTATTATGAAAATAGCATTTTTGAAATAATAAAGTAATTAAAAAACTGTTGATTATTCGTTAATAAACTATACATGGGAATGACAGATACGAATGTACGTTGGTGGCGACATTTCCAGCAAGGAGCCCGTTTGCAAACTGTTTGAACTGCAGTTTGCATTATACGGTTCAGTTCGATTCAAATACTGAATCGAACTGTTCAGTTCAGTTCAACAGCTGAACTGAACTGTGTTTATAATGAATCAAACTGAACTGAACTGAACCGAATCGGAATTTTTCGGTTTTGAACTGAACTGGTCCGAGTACTATACTACACTTAAGGATGTTTTAGATGTTGGTATTAGTAATTGCCATATCTCGAATCTTGTAGAAGAAATTGTTTCATTCTCTTAAAAACTAAACACTTAAAATTTAAGCAAGAAGTTAAGAAGCAGGATTAAAGGAATTGGGGAGAATTGTTTTGGAAAAATGAATTATTTTAAAAAGTATGGAAGTGTATTATTTAGGAATTGACTTCTTTATTCAAACAATTTAGCCTTTTTTATATTTATTTCCCCAAATATTTAATTTTTTTCAAAAAATCTGACTTATACCTCTAATTTTATAACCCCTATATCCATAATATTTAAGGCCAAGAGATGATATATATTTTGCAAAAATCTAGAAAAAGGTTTGCTAAATCACGGGACAACTTTATATTTCTCACAAATCCTAGCAGATCCATTAAAATTCAACAGTAAATTAGTTCCACGAGAATAACAGTAAACTGACAAGTAAACATTTTTTGGTACCCCCTCCAGATTTTCAAAATTCCACCAAAAGTAGTTCGCTCATACCCTGACTACTACTTTAAGGTATACCTGCCACCTGAAAAATCCTTTGCAGTTTAAAAAAAATTGGCGCGATGTCAATTTGTTCCGAAATTCTAAACTGGAAATTTTCAATGACATTTAACATGGAGGACTGCAAGTTTCACGTACCCCTACCTTCAAAAAGTGTAAGATTTTTGTGAAACGGTTTTCCATTTTCCAGTAACTTGCTATTCTCTCCCATACACTTGTCACTGTACCGGAAAAACCAATTTAGGCTGACAATGAATAAGGAAATAAATTATTTTAAACTCATTTTTTCATATACCATTTTGGAACATGTTTTCTTGCAATTTTTGTCATAACTGTGCCCCATCGTGCCCATCATGCACAGTTTCACTGGATATATGGGATTGCTGCTAGGAATTGACGAATATACCAAAAGTAAAAATTGCCTTCAGTATCATAATGTATGGGCTTTTCATAGGGGTGCCACTGTTTGTGAAACGGGTTTACATTTCCCAGTAACTTGCTACTTCTTCTGTCCACAATATAATCAGATAATGGTGTATATTAAGGACATAAAGGTTAAATATTGCCAAAATTGTAGGATAATCAGTAACCAATGCTGCATTTACAAATAAATATCTTCTAAAAACATTACAGATAATATGCTGGAAGCGTATAAATGTAAGTATGTGCATAAAAAATATTTAATCTCTCAGATTCTACACAAGTTTGCATGAATTTTGCGTTTTCAGTTTTAATTGTCATCACTAGTGTTTCTGATCGAGTTCGGGAAACTCGAGGTTTCGAGTTCGAGTCGGGTTCGAGTCGCGTTCGAGCCTAATATTTTTGGTACAGTTTGCTTTCGAGTCGGTTTCGGGTATCAAGTTTTCGACCCGAAAAAATCGGGTCGAGTTTGAAAAATCTACCGGTCCCTACCAAAACTCGAAAGTAAAAACTTATTTTGGAATTATTGATTCATGTTACCTTAGCAATAAAAATTGGCTTTCCTGCCACCTCTGATTTAAAAAAATATGCAGTTTTTGTGGAAAACATCAAAGAAAACAAAACAGTCTCTGTACGCAGCAAGTATGAGTACATGACACTCCTCATACCTAAGTTTTATTTGCGCACGACGCTAAGTACCCTAATATGGCAAGAATGGCGCGTGAATTCTTGGATATTCCTGGCATTCCTATCGAGCGAGCTTTTTCGTTGGCTCCGACATTTTGACACTGAAATGTTTGGCTACTCAAGGAGATACGATATGGAAGTTACCGCTTTTAATATCGTGGTTAAAGTTGGCATATAACAAGTTTATCGAAGCAACAATGAAGAGCGTTACGGAGGGATGGTCGGTTGTACCAAATTATAATTAAAATTTGAAACTATATTGAAAAAAATGAAAACGACACAGTGATTGCTGCATTATTTTGCTTTTACAAAAAAAATGCTTTGTTTGATGCTCATTTTTCGGGACTGTGTGATGTTGTATTTTACGTAAATTTTGTGTCTTGTTTCGGTTCGAGTTCGAGTCGGTTTCGGGTATAATATTTCTTAACGGTCTCGGTTTCGGGTACAAAAAAATTTCCCGACTCGAATGTCCCGAGTTCGAGTTCGAGCCGAAAAGTGGAATTTGCACCGGGTTTTTGTTTCGAGTCGAGTCGAGCCCAACTATTTGTTACCGATAGAAACACTAGTCATCACTATTAGGCAGAATCAGGAAGGTTATTGTCGAAAGACTTACGATTGTAGCTTTTCATGTTTAAATAGCTGGCGTTTATGGAATTTACAACTATGGTATCTTAAATTTTATTCTAGAATGGCCTCCTAGATTTTTGGAAACCATGAATTTGTTTCCAGCTCTACCCCATTTCGCACAGTTTCACTTGACATAACTTTCTTAAACAAGTGGGTAAATGGAACGAAATCAACCACAATGTTAAGGCTTGACGAATACGGTAAAAGTACAAATTGGACATAGTACTAAAACGTATTTACTTTACCCTATCGTTGGAATCAATTTCTCGGAATCCGGTTGAAATAATTCGTGCAATTATATAAATATAGTAAATGGACTTTAACATGGTAATTTATTACTGACATGGATTGAAAATAATATTTAAATTTAAAATTTCCAGTTTAGAATTTCGGGGGACAAATTGACTTCGCTCCAATTTTTTTTGAAAACTGCGAAGGATTTTTCAGGTGGCAGGTATACCTTAACGTAGTACTCAGGGTATGAGCGAACTAGTTTTGGTGGAATTTTGAAAATCTGGAGGGGGGACCAAAAAATGTTTACTTGTGAGTAAACAACTAATACTATACGTACTTTACGTATTTAGAGTGTTAGGGATTAGGCTGCCTCCAACTCTAGTATGCGTAAGGCAGGGGTCGGATTTATGTAGGAAGACGGGAAGAATCTTCCCAGGGAAAAAAAATTTTCAGCAGGGAAATTTTCAAACGGGATTGCAAACAGGGATTTTCAAATCTGTTGACCTTTTTCTTGGCAGGGTTTTTCGAAATTGTTGAGGGGTTTTACGAAAATGATTTTTTGTCAACAGGGATTTTCGAAATTGTTCAGGTGATTTACGAAAATGATTTTTTGTTAGCAGGGATTTTCAAATTTGTTGACCTTTTTTTCAGCAGGGATTTTTGAATTTGTTGGGGTGTATTACAAAAATTGTTTTGTCAACAGGGAGTTTTAAACTTGCTTCGAACAGGGACATCATGACCAGCAGGGAAAATGAAAAAAATCTTCCAGGGAGGTTTACAAAAATCCGACCCTGGCGTAAGGTATTTACTCCTAAAATTTGTGATTCCCCCAGTTTGTTGGAATTCTTGTCCAGATTTTCTACAATTTATTACATTGATCTGGCTCGATACTTGAGGTCACAGGGTCAAGAAACGTCAAGTTAACTCGTGATTTTTCACTATGCCGATTTCTTCAATTTAAGATTACATCTTCAGAGGATTGTATTGGGAACGATTAAGGATTAGCGTTCATATTAAGGAAATTTGAACTGCAATAAAAACCCCATCTTTGATTCTCCTAGAGGCACTATCTAAAAAAAGAGCTTCGACGCCACCTTATATAATTTGACGAAACCAATACATGATTTAGGGAAATACGACAGATGGCAAGCGGTAAAGATATTGAAAATTGAATTAAGTTCGCAAAGCTTGTTATACAGTAAAATTATAATTTTGGTTTTGATGTTATCATACGCAGATTATGTTCTTTAAACATTAGCAAACAATACGAGAATTTGGAACTATCGTAATTTTTTTAATTAACTCTTCCGCCCTATGAAGATTGGGGGGAGTTGTGCCTTATAAAATGGAATGTTGATTGTCAGAAATTCCTGAGGAGGCAGGGAAAGGACGTGGAAACACGTCCGATTTCCTTAGATGCCAGAGAGTTCGCGGACATAATATAATAGCAAACTGACTTGCATTTAGCATTTTCAAAATTCTTAGTCTCCTTCTCAATGGAGATACTACCCCTCCCCGCCCTGATCTTCATAAGGCGACCGGGGAGGGTATATGAAGGCACAACTCTTCCGCCCTATGAAGATTGGGGGGAGTTGTGCCTTATAAAATGGAATGTTGATTGTCAGACATTCCTGAGGAGGCAGGGAAAGGACGTGGAAACACGTCCGAATTCCTTAGATGCCAGAGAGTTCGCGGACATAATATAATAGCAAACTGACTTGCATTTAGCATTTTCAAAATTCTTAGTCTCCTTCTCAATGGAGATACTACCCCTCCCCGCCCTGATCTTCATAAGGCGACCGGGGAGGGTATATGAAGGCACAACTCTTCCGCCCTATGAAGATTGGGGGGAGTTGTGCCTTATTAACTGGAATGTTGATTGTCAGAAATTCCTGAAGAGGCAGGGCAAGGACGTGGAACCACGTCCGAATTCCTCAGATGCTAGAGAGTTTGCGGACATAATATAAAAGCAAACTGACTTGCGTTTAGCATTTTCAAAATTCTTAGTCTCCTTCTCATGCGAGATACTACCCCTCCCCGCCCTGATCTTCATAAGGCGACCGGGGAGGGTATATGAAGGCACAACTCTTCCGCCCTATGAAGATTGGGGGAGTTGTGCCTTATCAAAAGGAATGTTGATTAGAGATACTACCCCCTCCCCGCCCTGATGCCAGAGAGTTTGCGGACCAGAACTGCGTTCGGGTCAAGTATTTCGAGGATCCGAACTTAAACTTTATTCACAGAAGTGTATTAAAAATGAAAAGTACAGTGGTTTAGGTGAAGTATTTTACAGCAAATTGAATTACTACATACTATCGCATCGTTTAGTACGTCGCACAGGCACTAATTTTAAGTACTTACAAATTGGAGAACATTTCGCTCAACATAGAAGTATTAGAGGTAAAATAAATACTGCATTTCCCAATGTTTATATTTTTGACATTTCAAAAGTAAAATACCCTAACCGTAGAAATGCTTAGGCAGACGAGGAAATCCAAATTTAAATTATTTCAATAAATTCTGCAAAGCAACCTGTAACCTGTAAGCAAAATATTAACGCAAAGTTTTTGCTTTGCTTTCTTTACCGCTGTATGGCGAAGAAGGAACTAGTTTTGAAAAATCCGGACGAAATTGCTAAGTAGGAAAGCCAAATATTTTTTCCCGTTGATTGTTTTTAGGCTGATGTGCGGAGCGTTTATTGGCACCTAGCGCATATGTACATGCATACAATATTTTTATATATAGACGTAACTGATTAGCAGTTTCATCAAAATTGTATTCTGAATCCTAATACTAATCCAAAACTTTAGCAAATTTGAATTTAATCCTTGGTCCTGAATCCGTGCTTCATGAATTCATTTGAATCAGACCTGCGTTCGGGTCAATTATTTTGAGGATCCGAACTTGAACTTGACCTGCGCTTGAACTTTCAAGTAATTAGATATTTGTCAGTATCCGAGCTTGGCGTTTCGGGTCCCAGGAATTACTTGTCATACCAAGTCACAAAACCCGAACTTGAACTGATACTTCAATCCGGGTCCATAATACTTACCTTACAATTTTTTTGTATGAAGTCGCAAAAACACTCCAATGGGTGAAGCTGAGATTTTCAATTTCCGTCGTATTTATTAAATTCAGATTCGGGTTTACTCATGGTTTTTTCCTTGTGTTAAAATCTCATCGTACAATTTACTTAAACGGGTTTTCAAAAATTATGAAAAAATACAAGAATAGTTTTAAGCGCGACGATTTACAGAACGTACAACGGTTACTCCAAATGAAATTGAGCTTCAGCTTCTGTGCATATCTCTGCAGGCATGGTTTCTAGAATGCGTGTTGAACTTGAACCTTGGTTCAAGTCAATTCTGTGGGCTTGCACTTGGACCAGAACCGACCAGTTCCAAGTTCGGATCCAGCAAATTTTTGAACTTGACCCAATTCAACCAAATAGAAACGCTCATGATCCCGAACTTGCTCCGAACTTGACCTGACGTTATACTGGTCAAGTACTACTTGAACTTGAGCGCAGCTCTGTTGCCGACTCCAGTCTTTGGGTTTATCAGTCAAAGTCCTTTAGCAGTCCCAAGAATCATTATATCAGTCAGTCCACTCAGTCTCATAGTATACTTGTATCAGTCCCTAACAGCCTCAGTCCTAGTAAAAGGAGCACCAGCGACTAAACCACGTCAGGTAAACAGGGAGTAAACAACCCTATGGTACATGTGGTACAGTGTACCCCCTGTTTGTATCCAGGGTGGTACAGTATATGGATTGTACCCCCCTCCATTTTGACAACAAATGTCAAGTTCCAAAATTAATAGCTCTAAATTTACCAAAATCAGACATTCGTGATATCAGTTAGTAACCTAAAGTGTAATATTACATGAGTTTACACATGCCCAACCACGGCAGAAAAACTATGACAACGTTTGGCTCCTATCAATTTAGTGCATCATGTTGCATCAGACGTCTTTGGTACTTCATTCAAGCTTTTAAGTTGGAGAACCTTAAGGTTTAGATAGTACATAGTACATGTGGTGGAATGATGGCTATGAATTGAAGCACAGGAAAGTTTCATTTGAAGACAATGAAGAATTTTTAGAAGTTAGGGTTCCGGCTCTTTGTACCAAGAGATGGACGGATAGAGGGCCTAGTAACCTAGTTTCACCACTACAACGCAAAATTATGAGTGTCTTAAAATGTTTGCACACTCCACCGAAGTCAGCGGGAAAATGTGCAACTAAAGCATATGGATTATATACAGCTCAAAAAAGGATGACTTATTTTGATTTGATCCTTCTACACAACATTTCGAACCCAACCGAGATTTTGAGCAAAATCACACGAACACAGTGTTCTACCATCAGTGGCACTGTTCAGCAAGGAAATTCAGAAATGATCTTCCAGGGAGATTTACAAAAATCCGACCCTGCTTAACTGGATTTAACTAGAACCAAAATCCCGGGAGCACCAAGTAGATGCCAGTGCTCGGATTGGGTCCAGAAACCGTGTACCCGTACCCATACCCGTACCCGAATATCGGGTACTACAAAATGATGTACCTATACCCGTACCCATACCCGAGTACCCGGGTAAATTATTTCAGTACCCGTACCTGAAAATACAATGTAGTACCTGTACCCACAATTTACCCGTACCCGTAATGTACCCAAAACCTGTACCCGTACCCGAGTATCTATTGTGTGTACCCGGGTATTACTCGGGTACTGGAAGTTTGACCGATTTAAAATCCACGACGACATTAGCCTGCCCAGCTGAAAAATTCATTTATCAATTTTTTGACCTCCATTAAAAGTGTCCGGGATTTTGGAAATTTTCCCTATACGCGTTAAATACATCCTATTTGAATTTTTTGAAAAAATTATTAAAGGGATTTTGTGATTTTTTAATAAAAACTGACGAAATTCTAATCCTACTACCCCAAAATAATAACTTGCTGAATGAAATGAAATGTGTTCTCGCTAATTGGAATTGGGACGGATTCTTTAATACTAAACTCTCCATAACTTGCTTTTCAACCTGGAGAACAAGAAAAAAAAAATTCCCGGCTAATCGTTTACGGCTAATCGAACACTGAGTATAGAAAATGTTATACGGAAAAATTGAGTTGATCATAATTTTTCCAAGTCAAATATTGCGGTTTCAGGAAATAAATGTGGGAGGAATTGAATATTCAATTTATATTACAGCTTTATAAAACACATTCGTAAACTGTCTCACATTCATGAAGCCCGAGACGGATATTTTCGAAAAATGTAGGCAAAATAGGACTAAAATGCAACCCCATGGAAGTTTTGAACGCCAAGTTCAGATGTCTGTCAAGTTCTTTTAACATCAAAATTATCAAGATTAATCAAAAGGACTGAAATATAAATATTCCGTGCAAGGAATGACATTTTTCATTCTAAAATGTCATAAATATTCACCTCAATAAATACTCAAAGTGTCATAAATACCCAGCATTGAAAATGCCCAAATTGCCTGCATAAAATGCCTTGGCGTTTTCAAATGGGCAACCCTGGGTACTTGTAACGTTAAGAAATGGATCTGCTAATAAATGTAAATTTATTCCGATCTTATCTCGTAATACGTCTTCAAATAATTGTAATGTTACGCTTTCAATAAAGCTAATAAAATTGAATCCCAAGAACCTCCCCCTTGAAATTCTTCGTTGATGAGCTTCACTATTTAAGTCGACAAAAAGACGATTTCACTGACTCTACGCTCTATTTATTTATTAGATTCCTTGGATGAATTATTAGAAGCGTTAGATTGCAACTACCACGTAATCATAAATGAGACGAAGCCACTTGGCTCTGTCACTAACGCAAGTATCTGTATACTATGAAATAAGCAATTCCACGGTTGGTAGGTCTTATTGTTAGCCATAGTAATCCATCCCATCAGGAATCCTTGAAGTACCCAAAAATACTCGGGTACAGCACCCACGGGTACAGGCATTTTACACAGTGATACCCGTACCCATTGGGTACTACCCGATTGCCACTGAGTGAGTACCCATACCCGTACCTGTACCCACTTTACTGCCTAAAATCAAGAGTACCCGGGTAGTACCCGCGTACTTGCAAATACGCAACTTCTGTACCCAGGTAGTACCCGCGTACTTGCAAGTACGCAACTTCTGTACACGGGTGGTACCCATACCCGTACCCATTTACCCGAGTATTACCCGTACCCAGTCCGAGCACTGGTAGATGCTATATCAGATTTGTATCAGTTCAATTCTGAGAGACTTATGCTTTATTTGACTACGATTCGTGAGATTGAAGGAGTAGAGAGAAACTCTGTAGCAGGATTTTTGTCAAGGTTTAAGGCCTGTGTCCCAGAAGTTCGACAAATGTTCTCCAAAGTTAAGAACTTAAAAATTTGAATCGTGCTTCCAATCAGCTTCGCGACGGCTGAGAGATCATTTTCCACTTTACGGCAAATAAAAGCATATGTAAGATCCTTAATTGGACAGAAAATGCTAAACCACTGCTGCGTCATTCACTACTTCCCAGATATTGCAAAGCAATTGGACATTAAAGAGATCCTGAGGACCTTCGTGAATAATGACTATCGCCAAAGCTGGGCAATGTATTCCCATACCTTAAAACCTACATATTTTTAGATTCTTATGAATAACCTACATTTTAGCCTACGTAAATCACTCCCGAGACTTGACCCTACCTACAACCTACATACATCCCTCCCGAGAGTTGACCCTAACTATAACCTACATACATACATCACTCCCTAGATTTGTCACTGCCTACAACCCACATACATCACCCCCGAGATCTGTCCCTACCTACAATAAATGCCTCTTTGTCATAATTGAATCATACCTGCAAAACTAAAATGAAATTATGCATGCATAAATTGAAGTTATTTACAATGCTCTTAATTTAAGACTAAACAATACATACATAGTTGGCAATGAAAATGCTTGTTCGTCACATTTTTTAAATTTACTTTCGAAAAGTTTCAGATATTGTTGTGAGTTGAAGAAAGTTGAGAAATGTATGTGGGTTGTAAGCAGTGACAAATCTAGGGAACCTTACACAAATAAACTAATTAGTATTAGCTAAACTAGGTTGTCTAAGAAGTACTTTTTTATGAAAGGATTATAACAAGGGAGCAATTTATTTTTGGCTACGTTATTTCGTTGGAATGTTAAATACATTTAATTTAGGATAGAACAACTAATACATTAACAAATGCCCTGATTACCAGCTACAACACGAATTTTGTCAAATTGTCATAAAATTTGTACTTTCGCCGATCGGGAATTTTGGTCATTAATACTCGTAGATCCTTGGCTTTTTCTGGGTGGATTTGTATTGGTTTTTGATAGGCTCTAGGTGGCTTGTCAAAATCTTGAAAGTGGTTCTTTTGCTTTATAACAAGCTGAAATGTTTGCCATTTTTCGCTCTCAGAGTGTTGAATCTTAGCGTATACGTAGTTCTTCTGCTCATTACTGTATTTGAACCAGTGAAATTTTGTCACGTGCAAACTTGTTGGCAAAGACACAAATTTTGTCAAGTTGTTGAAGTCTAGGAAATCATGCTGCGCCATTTTATGAATCAGAAATGGGTTTGACGGTCTTGCGGATGCTACAACGTCAGTGATGTCGTCGGGAATTATTGGATTTAATTTTTTATACTGCTTTTCAATAAGGCCAAAATCCCGGTCACAGCTCATCCAGCTGTGACCTGTGATAAAGAATTTATGGTCAGCCTGGCTAAAATAGCCTTTGTCAACAATGAATTTTAAGAAAAGGATCATATAGCAGTTATTGAATTGTCCTACAAATCTGTCAGACCACAACAAAAAATTCCGCTTTTCCCCACGCTGTAACTTATCAACTCTCTTGGTTATAAGCTTGTAAATACAGCTTATAATATCCTTGGAAGTATGCATTGCAACTGTCTCGTCCCATAAGAACATCTCCACCTCCGTTGTACCTGTGAAATGTATGCCCATGTTAAACGTAGACAGCTTCCTTTTGAAGTACGCTGAACTACAGGACAAGCGAGGTACAAACAGCACCTAAACATAATTATTTTACATTGTATAGCGGGGTCAACAAAGTTTTTAAATACTTATCAATATTTGCGAAACATATTCAGTACAAATTACTGTTCTTCATTAGGACATACAAAATATGATGTTTTGTGCGTAAATAAGAAAGAAAGTGTGAAAGTAAAAAAGGTGTACCTTTTCCATGTCCGCAGTAATAGATACCTTTGCTTCTTGGGAAGTTTGGGCATCCGCTTTATGCATATCTCTCGCCTTTTTGGCCATCAGTAGGTGGTCATTTAGCATTTTCTCATGTAGCTTAACTTGTGATCTGATAGTTGATCTAGCGATGAACGCCTTTTCTTCGTCACAGAAGTTGCAGGAGTCTTTTCGAGGCAGTCCAAAGCGTAAATCAAATTCTGTTTTAAATATATGGTTATACGCGTCGTACTGACAAATCCTATCCCCTGTTTCTAGTTGCACTTCATTAAATAGTTCGACCATTTTCTTTACGCTCAGTTCTGCGTCTAAATACTTGCGATTTTCACTAGCATCACCACGGCAATAGTGCGAATCGTACCTTGGGAACGATCTTATGTGAACACGAATGGATTCTTTGAAATCTTCGGATAGAAGATTCTGATGGACACCTGCAAAAATTCATTTAATGCTAATAAATTTATTGACGTTCTTATAGCTCCAACAGTTGAAAATAGTCCAAATAGGATCGAAAGGAAATTTTGTACAATGACAGACATTCGGACTAATTTGTAAACTCGCGCTAAAGTTCGTGCTACCATTGTTATCTGAGGTCAAAACATTTCAACATTCCAAAAAATTGTAAGGGCTCATTCAAATTTGGTCATGTTATTTCCCATTATAAATAAATAGTAAATCAAAGAGACAAATTTGTGAACAGTGAGAAGATAATTTTTGAGACATGAAATTCGTGAATGAATAAGGAATTCAAAATTTATTTACTGATAGGACATTCCTTTAGTTGGGTTAGGGCAAGCGGGTGGTCAGGAAGGCAGATATTACGTAGCCCTGAGTTCAAAAAGTTCTTGTGCCAATTATCCGCTTTACAGCCATTCGTTGTAGTGAAATATATTTGAGAATATACTATACGGTAGCGAAACAAAAATCATTGTGACCTGGTTGGGTTAAGAAGTCTCTAATTTGCTAATAAACTATCACGATGTATTCATCTGTTATGGCAAAAGAAATAGTTTAGATTACAGCTCAAAATCATCTAATCTATTTTTTCCTCGAAATCCTGCCAACTCAGTTCCTCAAAACTGTATGGGATACCTATAGGTTGCTAGTTTGGTGATAAAATATACCAGAAATCGCGTAAGCCATATAGGATCTTATAGCAATCATTTAGCTGCTGAGTACCATAAGGCATTTTCAGAAGCATCCTGTAGGTTTGGGGTACCATAGGCCATTTTTAGAAACATCCCGTACTTGTTGTCTTAAGGATTGTGCGTTCCTCAGCGTTTGTACAAGACATGTTATAATCGCCAAATTCGTCATACTTCATTAACAACCGTTGAGGTTCACATGTTCTTTGGTTGTGGTAAACACCAAATCGACTTGCCTATTCTTTAGTCCGTTTCAATTTTAACTCACATTTAGTAATAATAATACAAAAAGAAAATATAACCAGTGTGTGACTGTTGTTTTTTAAATTTCTACGTGAAACTATTTACTTGTGACAGCAATTTTATTTGTAAAGGGTTAGTATGCAATTGTTTATGGCAGTTAGCTTAATTGTTTAGACAAATGTAAATACTGAAACTATATACAATTGTCTAAAAATTAAATTGACTAGTAAAGATGTTGTCTTCCTAATGAGGTATGGCACATTGGGCGGTTATAATTTGTCTTGTACAAACGCTGAGGAGCGCAGAATCATTGGCAAAAAAGTACAGGATTTTTCTAAAAATTTCCTATGGTACCGCCAAACTGTACGATGTTTCTGAAATCTCCTATGGTACTAGAACTTGCCGGATTTGTCTAAGATGGATTTTTCTAAGATATTCCTATGATACCCTAACTTAAAAGAATTGCGTGCAAGTTTCTGAAGAGCTGAATAATTTTTATAAGATCTTATATGATTTAAGGGATCTGTTATACATTTTCTCACAAAACTTGCATCCTATTGGAATCCCATACAGTTTTGAGTGACTGGGAACGTCTCAGAGGCAGACTGTACATGGGAACCCAGTCCTTCTAAAACGTTCCATAATATAAGATTAACGGCTGTGCAGTCATCCCATCTAGCAAGTTATCGTTAATAATACATTCTATGGTCGTTTAATTTGACACCTTGAGAATTAACGTTTTCATCAAGTACTAAAATGGTCGTTTCTTATATAAATCAGCATGCAAAATTTTAGCTTGACCATTACAATTCATGCTGGCGTATTGAAATTTGGTGAAATCTAAGGATCGCGTCCTGGCAGAGATGGCACGAAATTAAGCATATGTAAACACATTCTTAATCCGATGTCTATAAGCACAAAAAAATTATTTCAAATTATCTTAAATGGACACCCCGCGAGGTTTCTTATTGACTTGAACTTAAGAAGAACTAAATATGATTTGTTTATACTCAATTGTCAATTTTACTATGCTCAAATTACTATACAATCAACTCTCGTTATAAGGGAATCTCTTGGGACTGGGATATTTTATCCCTTATAAAAACTTTCCCTTGTATGCATATAAGGGACAAATTCCCTTATAGTATATGCTAGAAAATAGTTCTAATTTTTTATATCTTTTTAGTCATGCAGCATTAACTGGACCTTTTCTATTCAGTTTTATTCGGGAGACGTTTGTAGAACAAAATACTACTTAAATAACTATGCGCCGGTTGCTGGATTACCACACTGCCTAATCGTTTTCAGATTTGAATCTAGCGTCACATGGTTTTCTAATTATTTTGCCTCGGATTTTCTAGTACTATTCACAGTTGAATTTGCCAAATTCTTACTTTACTCGCTTGCTTACGAAATTGATGATGCTTTTTGTCCTAAATCCAAATGTCTACGATTTGCACTCACTATAATATATAAGTAATTATTACAAGTTGAAGTTATTACATATTGAGCGCCATGCCGTACGAACATTCAAAATTACGGAATCAGTATGTATGGATTTGAATGAAACGAATAAAGGTGCTAGATATAAATTGCTAACAGCTAATATTGCATAACATGTGCAAAAATTGCGGCTACATGGTTTCAGTTAATTAAAATCCCTTATAGGCACTGTTTATCATTCCTTGGTACCCATTGTATGTTCTACTATAGCGAGTTTACCTTATAGGAATGCCCCTTATGTGCACTTTTCTTAATCATTCTATTAATGGGAGATCTGGCGGGGATGGTCAAACTCATCCCATATAGCAACTTTTCCCTTATAAAGCCATCCCTTATAACCAGAGTTGACTGTATATGTACGAATGACCTTACCTCCGTGTATAACGATTGCGTTATGTACGAGCATTGCCAAATTCTATTCTATATAAACCAATTTCCCCCCATACAACTTCCCGTAGATCTGCATACTTCTTCATACATAGCCATAGGCAGGAATAGGAATAGATATTTGGAACTTGACCTCGGAACATGTTACGTCGTCCAAAATAGCGCTTTTCGTAGAAATGGTAAGTTTATGTTCAGAAAATAGGTGCGTACATATTACCATTTCATTATAGCAGCCACAAAAACCTCGTTTATGGTTATACAGCAAAGGTAGTTTTTTGTAATAGTTTCATTACATGCATGATAGACAGAATACTTACAATTACTATAGTATAGGTTTTGGATTACAGAAACGGAATACAAGTTTGAGTTAACAAACGTTTACCCGTTTACGAGGCTATCTTCAAGCTTTTTTGGGATTGGGATTACTTATTAACTTTTGAAAATATCAGTCTATGGATCAGTGCTCGGCACAAAAATCAGTACTCGTACCCGTTTCCGTAGCCGAAGTGCGGGTATTACAATATCTGATATCTGTACACGTACCCATACCCCAGTATCCTTGCACAAATTCTTCATATCCGTACCCGCAATGTAATCTGAAACCATGTACCTGTACCCGAATCATACCCGTGCCCGAAAAATACTCGCAAATTTACCCATACTTAATATCTCAGTGCCGTACCCGAGTACTTTGTCCAGATAGGTCTAAATGCAATATTATGTTATATGCAATGATGCATGACACCCAGAGCTCAAGTTCCAATAGTACTTGACAAGTACCAAGTCAGGTCAAGGTAGGAGCAAGTTCGGGATCATGAGCGTTTCTATTTGGTTGTAATATGTCAAGTTCAAGTATTTGCTGGATCCGAACTTGGAACTTCAAGTCGGTTCTGGTCCAAGTCCAAGCCCACTGAATTTAATTGAACCAAGGATCAAGTTCAAGTTCGGGTCTGTGCATGGGTTTTACTTGAACCCGAACTTGCACTTCCAAGTACCTATTCAAGTATCCTAGTTCGAACGTTTGCTTCCTTTGTGCGTTCTTCTCCCTCGGTTGTTCGCACTTCTGCATCAAGCATTCTAGAAACCATGTCTGCAGAGATATGCACAGAAGATGGAGCTCACTTTCATTTGGAGTAACCGTTGTGCATTCTGTAAATCGTCGTGCTTAAAACTACTCTTCCAATTTTTCATCATTGTTGAAAAACTGTTAAAGTAAATTGTCTGGTGAGACTTTCACAAGAAAAAAACCATGACTGAACCCGAATCTGAATTAAATAATTACGATGGAAATTGAAAATCTTAGCTCCACCCGTTGGAGTATTTTTACGACTTCATACTACAAAGTTGTAAGGTTTAAGTACTTGAAATCCAAGTTCGGGTTCAAGTTAATTCCAAGTTCGGTTCGCAAGATTTATGGATCCGGCATTCAAGTATCAGATCAAGTTCGGGTTTAGGAAAGATTATTTGCAAGATATGACAAGTAATTCCTGGGACCCGAAACGCCAAGTTCGGGTACTGACAAATATCTACTTGAAAGTTCAGGTGCAGGTCAAGTCAGTGCCTGTTATGGGAACAGAAAAGTCGTCCCTGTTCCCATTCCCGTTCCCACAGTTCGGGTTTGGGTACAAGGCAGAACCCAATTCCCAAATTGCACCCGAAATCTTGTGAACAAAAGTGCCGCACCCAGACTCGAAATTTTTAAAATTATAGCACCCAAACCCGTTCCTGTTCCTGTTCCCAAAAATTAATTTTGGGTGCACCCAAACCCGTACCCAAAACCCTGGGACCCGTTCCCGTACCCGAAACGGAAGTTCATATATCCAAGGATAAAAGTTATACATTATATATACTTATTGTTTCAATTTTTGCTAACAATGGCTACACACAATTG